>JALPQI010009077.1:0-54564 GCA_025490895.1 Thaumatotibia leucotreta
AATGTCTGTTTGTTAACATAATTTTACCTTGGCTGAATTGAAATTTTTGTACCTAATTGTTATAAAATACTAAATAAATCAATATGGTGAGGTCAAGGGTGTGGTTTTTGAGCTTTGAATCAATTTTTGTCGTCAAAAGTCATAACATTTTCTCTGATCAAAACATGTGACATTTAAGTACCTATATTTGCAATAATTTCAGTCTATCGCCATCGACTATCAAAAAAAGTGCATTTTCCAACTGAAAATGCACTTTTTTGTGCATGTTCTACCTTAATGTGATAAGCTACAGATGCGCAAGTTAAAAAGCCTCTGGTTAAATATATGTAATTAGATTGATGCGAGTATTATTCATTTATTGTAATAGATAAGACAAAATTGTAATCTTTTTTTAAAATCGCTGGCAGACATGTGACAGAGTAGAAAAAGGACATATCTCAAGCTGATTTCTTAGTTTAGCACCTCGTCTCATTATTTGTTTGTTATGCGGTAGTCGCCTTGTACAGCGATGGCGTGTTGTAATCGAAGTCGTGCAGGCTAACTCGCCATAGCTCACCAAGAGGTGGTAAAAAGCTGCGTGACGTTCCGTGAAAATGGCAGCTCACGACCGGCCAGGGCCAGCAACAGTATTTGTATCGCTTATCTAGTTGAAATCTCAGCTATTCCAGTTTAAATGAGAATAGCATTAACTGAAAACTCGATTGGAAAGACGGTGACATTGCCTGTGGTCTAAACTTACTTGTGCTTGTTTATCGATTGGAATAATATCTCTGCTTTGACAACCACTTTGTCGCGGAATCGGTATTTTTCACATTGTGTCTACACAATTGATTTACAAGAGACTTGTCTAGACGTATAATACTGTATAACAAATGTCTTTTATAAAGTAAATGTTCAATTCAATGGACAAATTTTCACTTATGAAAAACTCAGCATTATCTTTTTTTTTCGGTTTTTGTCACAAATCTATTTATAATATACGGGTATAATAAGGTATTCACTGAAAATTGATTGCCTGTAGGTTTTATTACAAATTCCATAGCCGAGCTGGTTTCTTACTCTTTAGTAGGAGAATAGAAGCTGACTTGGGGAACACCTAGATGGGATCGATTCTCTAAAAATCATGGTCATACTAGTCGGGTGTCAGGGTGACCTCGGCGTCGTAGGCGCTGAGAACGCGCGGATTGTCACCAAAATGAGCATGCCTCTCCATTCGTTCCACCGGCACACTATGGGTCTTAGTCATGCTCTCATGCTGTTCAAATTAAATCGCTCGCCTCCAAATTACTCTAACTGGATCTATTTCCCACGCGTAGCCGGCGTAGGCATGTCATTCAAATCTTTTTATAAAAAAAGATCAGTCGAAGTTTCGTTTCTGCGGCGACAAAGTAATTACGCTACCGCAATTGGCAATTTTAAGCGTAATCTACGTCGTTACCTATTTGTTCATGCTCATCTACGATTTAAATGTTCGTTTTGTTTTTGTGTAGGGAAACGTCGAAGCTAATGGAGCGTGTCATGGAGTCGTTTCGCGTGATGTGCTAATGTGCAAGCACTTGTATGCTGCTGCTTCCGCGAGGGTTGTTGCAATTTAGGGTTCACGCCCCTGCATTACTCGTCGAACACTGATTTATTAGAAAGGATTCTAACATGTACTTGTTGGAATGAGGGGGAGGCTGTGCGAAGGATATGGCTGGCAGTCAATAAGCATAATTAGGTAATGGTAAGAGTTAGTTTGCATAATATAAGTAATGTTACCTAGATTGCTTATATTGAAAGGTACTGTTTTTCAATTTTCATGTTTCAAAGTTTTAGTTTTTAGACAAGTTTGGTAGACAAGGTCCGCAGTCTCGATGGGCATTATACCTCCAATATGAAACTAACCAACGCACAAGTTGACACACAAGGCGTGAAACGCAGCACATCATATCACCTAGATCAGGCGCTACGGTCACGTACCGCTCCACTCCCACGTCGTAATTGACCCATTTCGTGTGAGATGCGCGCGTACAGCGCACGAGAGTACGCGCCGCGTCTGGGATACGATCACCGCTCGACGTGACCGTCGCACTCACGCGACGCCGCGCGCGACTCTCACACACTAAACCGTCACAACTCCACTTACTTTTCCCAACATTAGCATCAACTTCGCACTGCTTATTAAAATAGTCCTTACTTCATAGTCGACAAGGCTTGGTTTTGAGTCCACGTTTAACCAAGATACGAGCGTGACAAAGTTAACACAGATCCACCACCAGTTAACCGATAACTCGATCATTATCAACGCGGGCAAGTTTCGTGAAGGGTGTTTATTACGTAGATTGTCGTGTTGGAATCTGGCATACTTGCGGTTGAATGTGTTAACTTTCGTCACGATTTAATGTTTATGAACAAGAAACATTCGTGTCACATTTAGTTAATGTACCAAGTATAAAATAAAGGTTTTGCAAACGGATACCTATGCACTTTCTTATATTATAAGTTAAATAGCGTTTTATATTATGTTGGACTGTCTCTTAAAAACTGTTTCGATTTGCTCTTTCTTCCAATTCCATCGATATAGGATCGATGGATTACTGTAGTTAAATATGAACTTTGATGAAAATAGTTTGATGTTGTTTGTTAATTAAACAAGCTGCTATTCCAGCTATTACGAAGAAAGTAGGAATACTCATACTGAATCAAAATACACAGCTGGATAGTGGATAGGAAATGTTCGCGTCTCTCTTCGGACTTTACCAAAGTTGGAGAAAGGCCTAATATATTTTTGAACGATATTTTAATTCGTATCAACGATCTATCAACATGACTTTGACCTAGATATTAATTTGTCATACCAGTTACTTTTGAATGCACTAAAATTATTTATACCTATGATGATATTGATAATATATTGTCTATGGTAAAAAAGTGCCAATGCCTTGGGTGAGAGTCGTCTCCCGGCGGACCACCCTGTCTTCCTATCTCGATGCGATCTCGCACAAAAACCTCACACCCCGCTCTATTTGTCTTGTGTGGCCTTCATTTTACGGTTATCAAGATCTGTGAGATTGTTAGACGGAGAATTTAAGTACCCATTTTTGATCGATCGATGTCCGCACACCCTTTTCAGTTTGAAAATGAGATTTACAACCCTTCGAAGACTAGACTTCGAACCCACTTTAAATTTTGCTGGAAGGGGAAGTAAAGTTACCTATTCAAAACTTGTTATGGGTTTGAGCGTAAAACATCACCAGGCAACTCTTCAAATCTAAAATAAATTGTAAGTTATTCGGATCTTGGGCTGTGTCAATGATGTCATTATTTATTTGAAATTAGGTATATTTGAAGTACCCACCGAAAATAGTTACAACACTACTCTAATAACTCTCAAGTTTAACCTTTGGCCAATAATTGGATTATTTTTACATCATAATTTACCTCAACCAACAACAAAACTCCCCCAAACACGTCCCTAATAGAGTAGCGTAAAGGAGTTACGCAAAAAATGACATAAAAGGGAGTGAAGGACGTCCTAATACACCGGAATGACGGCTCAGCCAGCCCATTGATTTATTGAGACGCGGACTGACGTGTGCCGTGTTCCCGAGTCCCGAGGGGCGCAGGTAGGCAAAAAGACGGCCTACCGCGAACATCGAAAATAGAAAATTACGAGCATCGGTCTTTGTCGCTTCAGTAATGCCTTCATGCGAGTGATAGAACCAGATGCTCGACATTTTCGATTCTCAATATTGCTGGCCCCAAGTTCCGGGGTGTTTGTTGACAACGCCGGTTCGTCATGGTGTGCTTTGATGGGGCACTTAGGTTGTACTATTGTGAGTTGCGTATAGATTGAGGACATAACGATTATGAAGTTGTCTTACAATATTTTTAAGAGCAGTTTTTAATGACTAAGCATGTCTAGTTGGAAATAATTTCTAAGTGGCTCCACCATTTAAAAATTATATACCTATGTGTTTATTTGATACTTTTTGCAAAGTTTCTAACATTTAGATTAGGTAGACATTTATTTAGGTATCTTATTTAGGTACCTTTTCACAATGTCTTGTGTATTATGTGTCATAATACGGTAAATAAAACACCAAATGTTTTATAAATCTACTACATTTCTTTAGGACCATCACGTAGCAGGTACTGCATTGGGCAAAAAGAATCGAATTTCGCGGTTCAGACAGTTAAAACGGTTGACCTCTTACTTTGCATTTATTGGCCGAAAAACTAAATTGGTCGCCCATTTCAACGGTACTCGGCCTCTCTAAACGGGGTCCTATTGTCTGTTAATGCTGTTTATGGGCCTTTATTCATATTTAAGGTTAAATAGAGTATATTAGTAAGTAAGTACTTATAAGTACTTACCTATAGGCAACTAGTAAACGTAACCTCCTTTCAAATTCTTATTTTGCGCAAATCTAAGGTTTTGCAGTATGACCAGGCTTGAAAAACAGTGATTCTGTACAAAAGCCTAGTGTTACCTGTTTAATATGTATAATTCCTAAAAAAATACACTAAAGTAACCTTCCTCAAGATATTGGGAATAAGTCAAAACATACCTGTATCATGTAAAGGTGCATTCAGACCAAACGAGCATTCGCTATTCTAACCCCCTACTCTACGAAATTCGATCGTAACACAAAACGTGATTCTTTGATTTCGTAGAGTGGGGGATAGAATAGCGAATGCACCTTTAAGTATACAAACTTACCTATGTTTGGAAAGAGATCCACGTTACTGTTTAAGAGCTTTTGAGCTAGCGCTAAACCTACAAAATAAACACCTCGATTTGATCCCACATTTAAAGTTAGTGACAAAATTACCAAGCATTAAAAGTCTCCTCCAGTTTTCGGAATTAAAGATTAACGTGCCGATGGATCCGACACCTCGGCCGGTACTCCTCGTCGCTCGCCGACGCCGAGCACGCCCGCCGCGGGTGTCAGCTCGTCTCATCCAATATGCATGGCCGGAACTCAGGCTTTGTGATTGGGACTAAGAATATATTGAAGCGTTTATCAATTGTGTTCCATATGGTTGAAGAGGTATTTTGCACCTTGATGTACTTGATGTTTGATGGCGAATCCAAATTAGTGGCAATTAATACTCTTTATTTCTAATCCATTGCCCTTTGGGTGACTTTGAGCCTTCTTATGAGACCCATTGTAAGCGGCCACGTTTCAGTACCGTATGTCATCACTGGCAACACACACTGATTAAAGACTTTCGTCTTCAAACACTGCGGAATATTGCACGAAAATATGTGTCGTAGCTTCCCGAACGCTGCCCAACCGAGTCGGATTCGACGATTGACCTCTTTCTCGAAGTTGGACCTACCTAACTGAATAGTTTGCCCTAGGTATATATATTCGTCTACAACTTCGAGTGTACAGTCTCCGATTATTACGGGAGTTGGTGCTACATGGGAATTCGACATGATTTTCGTCTTATCCATGTTCATCCTAAGACCAACTCGCTCGGAGGCTTTACTGAGGTCAACGAGCATAGTACTTAAGTCCTCCAAGGTCTCAGCCAAGACTACTATATCATCAGCGAATCGAAGGTGAGTGAGGTACTCGCCGTTTATTTGTTGATACCCAGCCTTCTCCAGTCCAGAGTCTTAAAGACATCCTCCAGTGCAGCGGTAAACAGCTTAGGGGAGATGACATCTCCTTGCCTAACTCCCCGCTGCAGCAGAATAGGCTTCGAGCTCTGGTCTTGGAGTCGGACTGACATTGTGGCGCTCTCGTACAAACACTTCAACACCTCGATATAGCGGTAGTCGACTTGGCACCGTTGGAGAGACTGTAGTACTGCCCATGTTTTGATCGAATCGAAGGCTTTCTCGTAGTCCACAAACGCTAAACAGAGGGCTATGTTAGGAGTCTCTCTGCGTGATCGGATTAAAAATGAGACCATCCGCAGCAGAACCAAAGTAACCGAAATAGCTCTCCGAATAGCTAAACTGAAGTGGCAGTGGGCGGGGCACATTGCGCGTAGAACCGATGGCCGTTGGGGCGGGAAGGTTCTTGAGTGGCGGCCACGTACCGGAAGGCGTAGCGTGGGTAGGCCCCCCACAAGGTGGACCGATGACCTGGTGAAGGTCGCAGGAGTCCGCTGGATGCGGGTGGCGCAGGACCGGTCATTGTGGCAATCTTTGGGGGAGGCCTATGTTCAGCAGTGGACGTCTTTCGGCTGATATGATGATGATGATGATGATTTCTAATCCAGCACTTCCATACATCTCACTTGGATTAGGTACCGATAGCGATTTAAAAAAAGTACCTACATATTTCAACGTTGTCTATGGCATTGGCTATGGTCGACGGTTGACCATGTGAACACCGTTCGGAATTTTCACACAATATTATAATAACCCTAATGTTTATTTTTATATGTCTCACAATCCCGTGATAAAGATAACCTTGCCGTTATCATTTTTCCCTGGCATATTATTACTGAAGTGTTCTTATCATACCGAAGTATTTACTATTTATTGAAACATCAACTCCATATTATGTGTAGATCTACATAATAATAACACCGTAAAGTTAAGTAAATTGACAAAGAGGTGTTTAGCTTATTTAATACATATTTGTTTATTTGTTTAATATATTCATATGTTTGTTATACAAAATTGATGTTAGAATCTGTCTCTGAATCACAAAGTGGTCCCTTCAGAGCAGGCTTAAAGTGGGAAACGAGTGGAAATATTTTTAGACCCTCATCAGACCGTCTGCGGTCGTCGGCGGGTTCGCGCGATAAGAAACACTTTTTCATAATACTTTATTCAGTACTCCGAGACTACAGTGACAGACTAATCGTCCATGTCAGGGTAGAGGAGGGGGTGCTTATTAATGTTTAACCCTTTTGTATTCAGCCCTGCGCCCGACAACCGACTCGGTGTCAATCCCGCCCGGCTTCGCGAACTCTTGCATGTTTAATGTTCATTAATTTGGCAGAATCAGTACGCCCATTAGGACCTTGCTCTGCCGCGGTACAAACAAACTTATTAGTTGAATGCGTGCTTAATATTCAGTATTGTTTACTGTTCCAATAGAATAGAGTGTATCATTGAATTATTAGTGCCAAGAATTCTTACACTGTAATTAAGTTGAATGTAGTTCCGTAAGGACGATTTCACAATCACAATACGACTGAAGCAGGTGATACCGGAGCTTTTTCCTACAGGTACTTACCTGCAGACTGAATATCCTTAGGTGTATTTATTATAAAGTAAACAACTTTTTAGTTTCATTACGGACATTAACAAAATTACCAAAATATCCTTACAATTTAGCTAAAGCTCAATTTATTAAATATCTTTTCTCTACGCCAGATTCTATATGGTACTTATTATCAGGGGTGCGATTACTTGTGAATATTTGTCAAGTTAATCCGGAAAGTGACCGCTGCGGCACCGTAGCCGTTGTCCGGATATTCCGGAATGTCCGGGACCCGGGTAATTTATTCCGAACTAAAAGGTAAATAATCGTCGCGGCAGAATCGCCCTCTAGCGGCCCGGAATGCCGAGCAAGCGCGGCTGGGACCGATACAACTTTCTAACAATATGACTCGTAAACATTTTATAAAACCTATGGGATTAATATTTAAATATTCCGGGAAAATCTGTGAATGTATATTATTTTATTGCTTGAATGAAAAGTCAAGATTGATGTCTAATTGTGATATCATACCTATAATATAATTAATCTAGTTCCCTACATAAATGTGGTGGATGACAAATTACTTACCTAAAGTATTACTTATTTATTAAAATGTGAATAATGCCGGATAATGTGTAGACCGAACTATCTTATACAAATAATTACTTAATAAAATGTCCTATTTCACAGGCATAGTCTGACCTTTATCGTAAAATATTAATAATACAAGCACAACGCTAACAAAATAAATAAAAATATTCTATTGCGAATGTTAATCAACAGAAATAAGTTATTCACCGGTGGTGTTCAACTGATCTTTTAACTAGACGTGACATGATTGTATCATAACATAACTGCTACAAAATAATGATATTACCTAATAATATCGCTGTCGTCGTGCTAATGATAAAGCTAATGACAGATCACGAAAACAGCAGACAAAAGAGTTGTAGTGAGGTTAGCTGGCGGCGCGGGACGCGGGGCGCGGGGGCCGGCGCCCATTGGTCGCGCCCACGCCGTGGGAGGAAACCGAGAAAATCCCCGAGCCGTTTTTCTTGATCACGTTCGAGATTCGAAAATTTCTAAAAGCTTTTAGCGTCGTCTGTCATTTTAACGGCTCGTCATTACGTCTTGTGTGTTTTATTTTCGAATACGTAATGCGAATGTGCGATTGATTGATTCTCCGGGGAACTGAATGGTATTCCATTAGGAAAATAGGTAGATTTTCAGGTACTTACCGACTTTTATTATTTCTTAACTCTTTCAGTTATTGTGTCGTTCGTTTCAAGTCGTCATTTTAAGCGAGAAATTAAACTATGCTAAGCTAGATATTTATTAAATAAAAACACTTTGTTACTGGATTCAATTTCGATGTAGGTACTGAAACCGAAACATGCTCGTAAGTTATGTCGTTTCCTACTAGGGAGTTTCGGAAGCTTATTTTAAACCCGTGTAATCAGAAACGGCAAATTACTATTTAAGGTTTTCAATCCTTTACTTCACGGTTTTTTTCTCCCAGTAAATCTTAAAATAGTTTAGGCGTGGGTGCAGTGGAGGGGGGGTGATGTGGGCGGACCGGAGCGCTAGGCGGGGCGCAGGGTGCCGCGGGTGCTGCGCCCGGCGCGGCTCGCCCACCGGCCGCAGTCGCGCCGCACTCGCCGCCGCCGCCGCCGGCGTCCGTACTAAACGCAGGGCCTGCACCGACACTTGACAGACTCACGCGCCAGAGTAAACTCCCGGACGAGGACAAACTCCCGAATAATTTATCGGTGACATACGGTCCGACGTCGTTACCGAGGACACCTGTTACCCTAAATTGTGGGTAATTAACCCGATCAGCGGCCACCCAAATAATTGCCGTGAAGAAAGCGCAGCCGCGACGGGCGCCCCGTCAATTAACAGCACCTGCAGTTAATTCGCACTCGCGATAAACTCCGCAAAAAAGGCCGAAATAAACTGGAACCGATGCACCTGCAAGCTCAGTCGCGGAGTTGAGTGCGCAGTGGCCGACATGATCATGCTATTCAAAGGCAACAGTAGCAGGCTGGAGCACCTCATCGAGAAGATTCAGGCTAATAAGGAGAACCACGACGTGACATCAGACGACTTGAAAGGTGAGTTTTTGATGGACAGCTTTTAAAATAAGAATTTTATGTCGATATGCTCTTTGTGAGGGCTAAATTAAAGACTAATCTGTACTTAATTAGATACTTTAATAAGATTATTTATGAAGCATAAAGAATCCTTTTCCAACCTATTTAAATTCGTTAGTTTCAAACTAATTAGCTCCTTATTGACTCCGGAACGTGTACGTACTTATAAGATTGAATTCAGTGTAGAGCTCTACCTAGGATTTAAGTAATTCATATTGGTTTTAGAACTTCGAGTGATTGTAATACTTAATGATATTTAATTAAGTATTAAATACACTTGACTATCATTACCACCTCAAAAGATGGGCCGTTCCCAGCTAATTCCCAATATTACTCTAGGGAAAGTTACCATTTGGGAAAAATCCTGTACAGTTTTGGGTAAGGAACATCACTGTAATTATTTATTTATGCTCTATTTATACTTAGAACTTTGCTAACTTCCAGCATATAACATTTTAGTAGACTAGGTATAGTAGGTATGTAGAGTCGTGTTTGCATGCGTTGTAAAATCTTTTTAATATGCGTTGCATGACGTAGATTATAGATAAGGGCAATATGCATAACAAGCAACTTACAAGTCGATATTTTTTTGGTAAAAGGGCTAATAATATAAATAGGTACTCGAACTAACTTAAGGCAAAGTAGGTGTATAGGTAAACGCGTATAGCTATGGGACTATATGTAGGTATAATATATGGTAAATGTTAACTTAATACCATTATTTTAAAGTCACGAAATCTGCAACTAACTTTACTCAGAAACAAACTTTTTATTTATAATTATGCTAGGTGCCTATGTAATATATGTGGTGTATAGTTATTTAAAAGAAAAACGGGTCTTAATCGCGTAAACTTACGTTTAAAGTTTAGATTAATATTTTGTACTTAACCATTTATAAACAAAATCCGTTTTTTATCACTCTACGACATCAATTTGAATTTTTGTTTATTGTGATAAATATTGAAGACTACCTAGGTACATATTTATAGCAAATGATAACATGGCTTAAAATGTGGCATAGCGCAGACTTTTCTTCAGAAAGTATAAATATATGTATATTTTTGCAGTCGACTGGTTAATGAATTAATATTATTTACATATTTTTAACATTATAAAA
The DNA here is from genome assembly GCA_025490895.1 of Thaumatotibia leucotreta. Taxonomy (NCBI): domain Eukaryota; kingdom Metazoa; phylum Arthropoda; class Insecta; order Lepidoptera; family Tortricidae; genus Thaumatotibia; species Thaumatotibia leucotreta. The sequence continues at coordinate 10,425 of JALPQI010009077.1, forward strand.
TATACCCAAGCTACCTAAACACATCTAAATTCTAAGGGTAGAAAAAGTGTAATTAGTTTACCTTATTCTCTCATTATTAAATTTGATTGCAAAAAGTAGTAAGTTGCACCTTTAGAATCTAAAATTATACACTATAAAGAAAAGATGCGTGGTATTCAATTTAATTAGGTACCTACTTAGGTACATTTTTGAAACTTGACTGTTTATATATTTTATACATATACTCGTATTATGTCTAGAGGTTTTTGAAACGGGTTCTGGGTAATATTTTGTTGAATCTGAGGTTTTTAACTTTTTTAAGGTGCGTTCAAACTAAAAGAGCATTCGCTGTTCTTACCTACCACTCTACCAAATTCAATCGGCACACAAAACATGATTGGTTGATTTCGTAGAACGGGCGCTAGAACAGCGAATGCTCTTTTGGTTTAAACGCACCTTACGCTATTGGAGTAGAAAAAGTTGAATACCAAAATCAATCAAAATTTATTCCTTACTCGAGTTTATTAAAATATTTATTATGCTGTGTTTGTTTATGGCCAGTAAGTTAGAAAATTATTAAGCCTCCACAGACCTTTTAAAATATTATAAAAAATATATACCTACAGTGTAGGTAATTTTATATTATGAGAATAAATATATCTAAATCTAAATTATAATTTAATACACGATTTAGAATCCTTAAGACATATGAAATAGTTGTGTAATTGTTATTTTCGGAATATTTAATGTTTTTTAATTATTATTATTTTTAAATTTATTTATTGTAATTTTCTTAATTTCATCATATTAATTCATATAAATTAGGCTAAGTTAATGTATAATATTATTTCATATTATAAATTCAATACCTAAATCTAAATCATATACTTTTCATTTAGTTATGTACTATTTTTAAGGTTTTCAGTCATCATTTACATTTGAAAATTAATCCATTGATAAAAAAATGACATTATTAAAATTACATCTATATTACTTGTTTGTTTATCTACTAAAAAGCTTTTCATGGAATTTGGTACCAAATTCCCTGTAGATAGACCCGGGGAAGGGAATTCATTCCAATTCTACTCAGTAGTAGTAAGTAGCGGATAAAGGCTAGTTTTACATAAAAGAAACAGCCATATAAAAGAAACTGCAAAGCCTAAATGATAAGGCTCATTATAAGGCTGTCCTTCGGCAAGACAATAAAAACGTTAATTAATTGGTTGGAGCGGTTTGCCACGCGCACGCGCTGGTCAATCCGGCTCAATCACGATACAATCGAGTGGCAGGTGGATGGTTTTATTTCATTAATCTATAAGTTTGTAAATATATGATTGTATGCTGACATGATCATTATAATTATTACATTATTAGTTATGTACAGTCACGTCTAATAATATGTATACATTTCGGAACGTATTTCAAAGGCATAAGGATAAAATCGTATACATATTATTAGAGCCGACCGTACCTATGCCACAGGCGCTTTTGTTTCGTTGTCCCAAGTGTCCAAACATATTTTTTCAAATGATTATTTATGCGTTGAACAGTCGAATAACGAACTTTCGTTTTATATAGGCAGCCAAAGTGTTTAAAATTTTTCATACATTTTTTCATTCTTTCCATTTCACTACATTCACATACAAGGTTTATTAAAAATAGTGGAGCAACGTCAGAACTATTCCTAAGACACTATTTAAACTTCTGAAGATTGAGGAGTAAGTAGTAGTTAAATAACATCAAAATAATTTCATAAAAATCGTTACCCTAACTTACAGCTAATGTATGAAAAAAAAAATTTTAATGCTCCACCCCCTTGTTTTGTTACATTTATTACGTTGATAATATACCTATAGCAAGTTTCGAAATTTTATCTCTACTTCCAAGCGATGCTCAACGCCTTTCAAGAAGGAAAATAGTTTATATGAAACCCATAATCAGAAATACTTTATATTTAAAAAAATATAATGGGAATTGTTTTACTGTTCAAAATGGGAGAAATACAGCTAATAGGTACTGCTACTGAAAATTTCAACTGTCTATAATATAACCATCATGGTTCACGATATACAGCGGTGACAAATTCACAGACAGGCAGAAAACGGAGCCTTAGTAATAGGGTCCCGTTTTGCCCTTTGCGTAGGGAAGCCTAAAAACGAAACACAAAATCAACACTAACTATCACATTATCGATTTCACCTAATATAATACCACAGTCGTTTTTTTCTATGGCTATTGTAGGTTCTTAAAATTCCCGGTGTTCATATTATCAGAAAACTCGACTGCGTCCCGTTTCAAACAATGTTTTTCGACTTTAAACACCCTTCTTTTATTACATACTTGGTTATCACCACTTGTATTACTAAGAATTTGTATAATTTTATTTATTGACTTGGTGATCGTAACTTATACGAATTTGCATAAATGAAGAGTAAATTATAATGACTACTGGGTAAAGGTCTCGCCTTTTTAGGGTTCCGTAGCTAAAATGGCAAAAACGGAACCCTTACAGTTTCGCCATGTCCGACTGTCCGTCTGTCCGTCTGTCCGCAGCATAGCTCAGTGGCCGTTAATACTAGAAATGCAATTTGGTACAGGTACAGGTATATATTATTTTATTAATCATGCCAACAAAGTGGTATAATAAAAACAAGAAAAAAATTTTTTTTTTCGTTTACCTCCCTCTCCCCAACTGTTGAAGTGGGGGATGATTTATTTTATTTGCTATAATCCTATAGTGTGGGGTATCATTGAATATGTCTCTTAAAAGAAAGTTTTTTTCTAAAGTCAATGTTTTTCAAGATAATCGCTTCAGAAGAAATAAAAATTGAGTCCCTCCCCCCCTCTTTTTTGATCCCAACTTTTGATCCGTAGGTCCAAAAATATGAAAAAAATCATGCATAGTGGGCTTACAGAATACTTTAAAATAAAACTATTTTGAACATAATCGGCCCAGCCGTTTTTGAATAACTACGAAACCCTATACTGAGCATGGTCCGATATGCTCTTGGCCGGTTTTTTCTTCGACTTGTTTCGTTTCCGAGTGATTGGCAGAACCAAGCGTTAATAGGAAATGAGAACTGTAAGTTTCGAAAAATAAGTAGGTACTCGAAATAGTACATTACTATAGAGGACGGGAAACGAAGGGTTACAGGCCAAGTAGATATATCAGACAGAGATACACGGTCTGGAACCTTGTTTCTCGCCGAGATTTGTATACCTAGTGCTTTTCTCAAACTTGCAATGAAATAAAAAATCGAAAGTGATTTTCACAGTACACAAACAAATACTAAGTCAAAGAACGTAACGAATCTACAAAATAATTTTAAAAAAATTGACGTATAAGTTTATACGTTTAGTACGTTTTATACGTTTCGGTAGGTTTTTTTACGGTGAAATGCCAAGATGTTCTGTCACTTTACTTCCAGTACCTATGTAACTTTTTAAAGCAGGTTCCTTCCGGTATTTTGCAGTCTTAGGACTAATAAAGTAATTAAGAAATGCCTTTACATGTCAAGTTCAGTCATCGAACCAGTTAGATGGTACTTCCTGGTTTAATTTGACGTACCTACGTAAAGTCAACATTTCATTTTAAGTTTGAGAAAAACTATTGGTGTCGCTTTGCATGGCCTAAAGCTTCAATACATCTAAGAAAGGGGCAACCTACGTGAAATTCAATAATAATTTGAGAAAGGTTATATCGGTATGTTTTCTATTTTCACAATATCGAAATATATGTTTTATGAGTGTCTGAAAACGGATTTCATAATTTGGCTATTTACGTAGTTTTATTAAATTATTGTTTTTATAATAATAATATTGAGGAAAGCTAAACATACCAACATGAGTCCAGCTTGAAACCTTACCAATCTTAGATCTTGGTTGGTGTGGTGCTCGGCTGATGTTAGTGTTTTGATTTAGATTCTGTATAATTATAATGCTTATACGTTCAATCACTAGTAAATGAATGTGGACGCTACAATAAGATGATACATAAAAGGAAACGCAGCATCATTTTCACGCTTTTAGAATCGCTATTACACCTACATATAAAAAGCAGGCAGCAAATGTTTTCGCTGTTTTCCGCTTGTTTCCGCGAAATTTGTTTTCGCTGGGATACTTTCAATCGAGGTGGGCGATACAGGCGATGCGATACATAAAGGACAAACAGCTCGCGATCGGCGTTGATTGCGCAGGCGCCGGTCGAGGTGTCCCAGACGGCGCAATTAGGATGTGCGCTTCCGCCGCCCACCGGCGCCGGCGCCACTCGCTGCTCACTTGCACGGCTTGCACCGCTTATTGTTAATTGTCCCACCACCAACGCTACTCCAATCCTGAAGACATAGTGTGGACATCGATAACAGTGAATTTCAAAGCAACAGTTAGTTGAGGTGTCATTGTAGTGACAGAGATAGTTGCTCCAAGTTTTATCATTGGTTCGATGTTCGCGATAGCGCCCCAGTGTTTTTCATCGATCCTCCTTCCTTGAAATTGTCCCACGAAAAAACCTGCTTGTAGATGGTTACCAGTTTCTGTACTACAACGAGTTCAACATTTTTTTTTAATATTTTGAAATGGGCTTACTCATGGCCACAGACTAAAGGCAGAGACGTGGCCTACGATGGAGTGAGTTTGCTCAGAAGGTGCCTATTCATTCACCCTTGACTTGAAGGTTGACAGGTTATATGATCTCGGAAATATAAAAAATATAAATAAAAAATATCTTGGGACATCTTACACAAATCGACCTAGTCCCACGGTAAGCTCAATTAAGGCTTGTGGTGTGGGTACCAGACGACGATATATATAATAGATTGATACATATAGATACTTAAATACATAGACAGCCATGACCAAGGAACAAACATTTGTGATAAATAAATACACAAAAAATGCCCTCGCCGGGATTCGAACCCGGGACCTTCAGCTTCGTAGGCAGGGTCACTACCAACTATCAGGGATAGACTACGGAGGCTGAAAATAAAAAATATAGACTATAGAAATTAGAATCAGATATTCTTGAGTAGGTACTTATCTATCTACTTTAGGTATTATTGGTTAATTCACTGAAAACTGCCTATAAATACTAACAAGGTACTATATTAGGGTGTCCCTCGAGATCCCTAACATCGTTTGTCCTAAAATCACTTGCCCGAACTGTTTTGCACTAATGGGTATTAGCCCTATCGATCAGTTGCAATAACACTCATTTTCCATAATGTAATGATAATGATTGCCCTAAAACTCACTTGCCCAAATCATTTTTTACCATAACTGTTAAAAACCCTAATGTTATTTTGCATATTCTTCGAAATCCCTAATAACGTTTCACCTCATGTCATTTAGCCTAAATGTTGTTATCCTAAGAGACAGAAGCCCTAGCGATCAATAGCCACAACAATATTTATTCATAATTTCGGTAATGGTTGCACTAAATATTTTATTTTTTATTAATTTAGCTTGCAGAATACGCTAAAATAAGCCTGTTTTGTAGGAAAAACTTTCCCCAAAATCAAATATGGCCGAGATATTCGACCTCGAATTAAAAAAAAATGGTTTTGGTCAAAATTACGATGAATGTCGTGTTATTCTGATACCTATTTATTCAAGAATACATCAAACAATGGGGACTAAATCTGCAGTGAGCGAGCGAAGCGAGCGAACAAAACCTTCCGGGGCAGATCCGACTCGGATAGGTTAGGTTCGAAGACTAAGGCGGGAGCTTCACTCCCGCCTTAGTCTTCGAGGCTATTTTTTTTGTTGCAACCCAGAAAACTTTTCCCCGAAATCAAAAACGGCCGAAATATTCGATCTAAACTTTAAAAAAAGGCGGTTTTGGTCAAAATTACGATGAATGCTGTGTTATACAGATACCTATTTATTCAAGAATACATTAAATAGTGGGGACTAAATCTGCCTAAATTTGAGTACCTACAAATATAGGATAAACTACAATTATAGGCCAAAAAGTTAGGAAATACGATTATGAGGATTATCGATCATTAGGCTTACTGACAATTATAATACCTACATGACTATTATTGCATATAACGTTAGGATGAATAATTAATATGGAAAATGATGATTAGGATATAATGCATTAGGGAAAACAAAAATCATCCATACGATATTAGGAAAATTAAAGACATGGCATATGAGCGTTAGGACAAATGATCATTCGGACATAAAACGTTAGTGAATGCAAAAATAGGTCAAAAAACGTTAGGGATCCAGATATAGATTGGCATATAACGTTAGGATGAATAATTAATATGGAAAATGATGATTAGGATATAATGCATTAGGGAAAACAAAAATCATCCATACGATATTAGGAAAATTAAAGATATGGCATATGAGCGTTAGGACAAATGATCATTCGGACATAAAACGTTAGTGAATGCAAAAATAGGTCTAAAAAGTTAGGGATCCAGATATAGATCCGTGTTCATATTCACAGGCAATCATGTCCTTAGTCTATTAAAATTACTGTTGACTGATTTTACCGGTACGAGTAATCCGATCTTTTTGCATAATAACATGAGCGCATCATTAATTAAAAAAAAAATACTTTTCTATGATATGATTTACAACCTACCCTATCGGGTTTTTCAATATGATTAACGATGGCGGAATAAACATTATCGACACTGTGGAAATTAATTTCCAGATCTAGTATCAGTAGGTACCTACGAAAGACGCATCAAGATTGTTTACAGTACTTTCATTAATTGGATCAGGTAAAATAAGATACGAACGGTGCTTTGCGAACTGACCTCATATCTAAACGCAAATCTGTCTGTTAGAACACCCTATGATAGATGGCTTGATTTCAGAGTCTACACTATTGTTAATGTTTTTAAACCATCCTGTACGAAAATTGACGTAAATATTATTGGAATATCTATCCCAATAACAAATATAAACATCACCGAAATTTTCAACAGTATCCCACTGTCTCAGGTGATAGCTTGACTTGTCGTGCCGTCTCACGTGCGTATTAATATTAATGTAAAACAGAATGTGACTAAAATAGTCGTGTGCTAGGTTTACTTACCTACAAGTAGTTAAGGTATTTAGCTTTATATTTACTCATCTGATAAAAAAAGTGTTTAAATCGACTTTTCCGAAGTACTTAAGTAGGTAAGAAATACACTATATTTATTCGTGGCAGTCATTTTAAATCCCTAAAGCAATTAAGGAGCAGTACGTGGAAATAAAATATCCGTAATGACCCTGCGAAAACGAAGCAGAGTCTAAATTCAATTGTTATCATTTTGGCCATTAGGCGCCGCTGGCGTCCGGGGCGTCGTGAGAACAGATGGATATTAATAGTCCTTGTTAGGGAAAGAGGAGTGTTTGCACTGCGAAAATGGGATCGTAACACTACTATGTGCAATTTGGAAAAATAAGCTTTTTGTGTAGTTCTTATAGCAATACGAATTGATTGTAAGTCCTGAGAAGTTTTAAAGAAAATTCAGTAAGTAAGGCGAACCGAACTTTTCACTAAGAAATACTGTTAAACAGTCTTTTTGACGACTTATTTAAGGAGATGTCCGACGATACATCAGTCCAAAATATGGGATAAATTTGAGTCTAGATATAGTTTTAAAATCTTTATTTTTAATCGATAAAATTTGAAAATAAAAAATGAGTTTATACAGGGTGGTCCAAACCTTGACGTCAAAAAATTTTTTTTAGGTTCCCTACGTCATGGGCTATCAGAATATACCCCATGTATGTTAGCCGATTTTTTGTAGTTTTCGAGTTATGAATTTTTGAAAATTTTTTTTGACAAATTCTGGAATGAAGAAATTTATTGATAAAAAAAAACTATGAGGTTTTTTAAATATTTTCTTTTTGTAAAAGTATGACTACAAATAAAGCATTTACTGACAAAAAAAATAGCGTCCTCACTTTGATACAAGTAGGATAAAAAATACCAAATTCAAAATTTTACGTTAAAAATGCATCAAAATAGCATTAATGTACGTAAATAAAAAAAAATAAAACACATCCCAAGGATTTTTGGTAATGTAAAGACTGCCCTAGACCATAAACCTTCGTAAAAGCAAAAAAAAAGTGATACTTAATAATGAGGATTTTTCGGAGTAGTCGGTCAAAATAAACTGCAAAAAGCTTAAAATTTTTAAGTAGTAAAAAATGATGTGAATAACTACACAAATTAAGTTTTCGTGGTATTTTCTGTCTTTATTTAATGATAAGAACAACAAAACAGACGAAATTTCACTTTATTTTTAAATTAAAAATTTATAAGTTTTTTTAAGTTTATTTGACCGACTACTCCGAAAAATACTCATTATTAAGTATCACTTTTTTTTTGCATTTACGAAGGTTTAAGGTCTAGGGCAGTCTTTAGATTACCAAAAATCCTTGGGATATGTTTTATTTTTTTTATTTACGTACATTAATGCTATTTTGATGCGTTTTTAGCGTAAAATTTTGAATTTGGTATTTTTTATCCTACTTGTATCAAAGTGAAGACGCAAATTTTTTTTTTTCAGTAAATGCTTTATTTGTAGTAATATTTTTACAAAAAGAAACTAGTTAAAAAACCCAACAGATTTTTTTTTATTAATAAATTTCTTAATTCCAGAATTTATCAAAAAAATTTTTCAAAAATTCATAACTCGAAAACTACAAAAAATTGGCTAACATACATGGGGTATATTCTGATAGCTCATGACGTGAGGAATCTAAAAAAAAAATTTTGACGTCAAGGTTTGGACCACCCTGTATAATAATAAATGCATTGCAAAGGACCATTGCTCAGGTCAATATAATCTGTAAGTTGACAATGTTAACAAACGCAAAGGATAACTGCATGTTTGCGACAATAAATGCGGCCATAAACTGAATTTATAAATATACCCTGTACGTAGCAGTGCTGGGGTAATTTTCGTTGCTTGCATTCTCGGTTTCTTTTGGTTTGACTCGCAGGAGCCTGGGGCCCGTGGGCATTACTCATCATTTGCGGTGATACCGCTCGTCATTGCGGCCCATTCAATTTGTTTATATTTCACGCCACTCGAGGTGCTCCCGGAGATATATCGCCTTTAACGCTGAAATGTGGGGCTTTCTCGATATTTATGATGGCTTTATCTGAGCCTAGAGCTACGCTGTCTGCCTTAATGTGCTTTACAGCGCCTGTAACAGCGTCTCAGTTGTCATTTACTGTTTATTTGTTTACTCGTATATTTTCTACTTGGGCGTAACAGACGGCGTCATTTTATTTATAATTATAAGACATAATTTGACCAAATTGAGTCTTCGTTTGATTGCGTATATGTTTAAGGTTTCGAATTGATATTGTCGTAATTTATTAAAAAAGCGGCCAAGAACATAACGGTCCATGCTCAGTGTAGTTTAGTTAGGTATTAAAAAACGGCTGGGCTGATTATGCTCGAAATATTATATTTATATTCACGTTTTTTTATACATATTTTTCAGACCCACGGATCAAAAGTTAGAGGCAAAAATGTTTTGAACCAACTTTTTTTTAATACTATTAAGGCGGTTATCTCTGAAAAACTTGACCTAAAAAAACCTTATTCAACGATAACATTTCAAAAAGATCATCCTCACTTTACGTAGGTACTAACTGCCACTGAGTTATGCAGTGGACCGACAGACTGACCGACAAACGGGCATGGCAAAACTATAAGGGTTCCTAAGTTTGACCTGTCACCCTAAAGATCAAAGAGGGATCAACTGCTACTAAATTACTCTGGATAGTAAAATTCCCGATATTGGAGTTGCTCACTCTGTTATTCATTATCGATTCATGATTTTAACACGTTCGACGCCGGTGACACATATTATGTGTGACCGAAAAAACTGTAATCCTATGCCAGTGATACACATACGTGATCAAAGTAATCTTTTTCTTATGCCACTAGCATTAATCAAGTTCTCACTCCTATGCCCATGGCATAAAAATACGAACGTTTTTGACACAAGCCCTGTGCCGGCATAGGAGTACAATCTTTTCGGTCACACATGCGTGTCACTGGCATAGGAGTTCTATCATATAATTTCGATCGGCATAGTATTAGCACTTAGTGAAACAGTACCGGAGGCGAACGTGTTAAAGTATGCATTAATTGTCGTACAGAGGCGCTGGGCAGCGTGGGCAGCACGGCGGGCAGCTCGTGGCCATCGTCGACGCCGGAGCCGTCGCCATCGCCGACGACGGACGCCGCCGAGCCCGCCGACGCCGACGCCGAGCCGCCCTTCACGCTCGGCGCCACCGAGCACACGCCCTACCAGTGCCAGTTCTGCGACAAGGCCTTCCCGAGGCTGTCGTATCTTAAGAAACATGAACAGGTAAGTCGTGAGTTGCTATCAGCGACCGTGGACACCGATGCAAAGCTGCCTCTCGGACACACGTTTTACAAGTGCTAGTTATTTAAGGCTGTAAAGAACGACGAACAGGGAAGATCGATCAGTAGTCGTTTGACGATAAATTATCGTTGCTGTAGCTCTCAAGCTCTAGACTAGACGTAAGACGATGTCGATATGTCGAGTTGCTTGTATCGTCCATTTTATACCCCACTAAGCATAGTGCGTACTATATTTTAGATCAAGTTATGGTTTATGGTTTTAGATCGTATCTGGTAATGAGATATTCTTAACCGTTGGATTAATGCTGGAATGAAAAGGTTTAGTTACATTTTCCAGTAGGTAATACCTAATTGCAATGACAGTAATAAAGTTATATGCGCCTCGCCTGTCTAAATACCTACTCTCCTATTTAAAAGCTTTGCTCTTGTCGATGTCGGTGTAGCTTAAAGAACGCTCGCCACTTTACTTGTTCCCAGGCCATCTCTTTCAGGACAACCTCATAAAATGCATAATGGAGGGAAAGCGTGGAAGAGGAAGACCAAGGAGAAATTACATTGAACAAATATCCACTATGCATACATTTATTGTATTTAATAAAATAAGGTACAGTTACCGACTGGAAGCATACATAAACACACACGCGGGGTCTTTGAAGATTTCTTTTGAAATGTATTTGTTTACCAGTACCTAGAATCGCACATCGTTAGCATCGTTACCTAAATTGCGCAATGTAGGAGTTTGAAATCACCCAACAGGTTTATCTTTAACGTCTTGCGATGTAACATAACCTGGCCGGCGGGTTGAACAATGTGGCCATTAAATCCGTCATATCTATGAATTCACAGTCCAGTTTCACCATACAGCCACCGCGCTTCATTAGCAAGTAGATACCCAAAACGGCCCATTTACAGAGCCGGTGTGTAGATATGTATCTCAGCCGCCTTGCACCGAGCTGAGGTCTGTGACGTGAGGGCCATTACGCCGGCCGTACATCTCGGTCCCTTTGTGCGCGCCGCTCGCCCGCGATCTCGCTGCGTTACGATTACAACACACACCGCGACAGATCTAGCTGAGATAGGACAAATAGAAACGTCACTTTACATGCCGCCGCTCCCAAATCCGCCTAGATACAAATCTCTACGAAAGCGACAAAAATAACACCTTGTTATGATTTAAGCTAGTTGGAAGTTCAATTAAATCGGAAAGGGTTATTGATTGCTAAAGGATTTCATTAGATTATCAGAAGAAATTGCAGTCGCCGTTGCGTCTCGGCAGATATCGATCAGTGCATGCGCAGACGCGAACTTGTATCTTAGCCGTGGTCGCCGACAAATGTATCGGGCGATGATCGCGCAGCTCGCGCGCGACAGAGCGGTGACGGCCGGAAATAGGCTCGCGATAACAACTCCCTAGCCTGCGCGCCACACCTTTATCATCGCACCGCAGCTTGGGAAAGGCGTTCATTAAAAATAAATCAATTGGCAGTCCACACGCATCCATTCGTCTCGAGCTAGCAGTGCCTGCGGGGAAATCGTAAAACTGTAAAGTGCGTTAGGAATTGCTTTCGGAGTTAATTAAGACTGCTGATACGTATTGTATTTGATAGTGGTTGATCAGTCGGAGCGCAATCTCGCTGTAATAAAGCAGTCTCCGGGACAGCGGTGCCCGCGGTGCTGCGTCGACGGCATCACACCCACTCTGCCACTGGCGTAGCCGGCTTGTCTTATTCCGATATTTGTGATTCCACTACCAATTAAGTTCATCAGCATTTTACTTTGTACCTTCATTTACATTTTATTCTATTCCTGAACTTATTGTTCGGATAGACTTCTCTGTAAAATGAGCTAGGCACCTAAGAATACGTTTGCAAAATTTAACCTTTTGATGTGAGAAAGGCTGTTAAAGTCACTAAACGGATACTATCTATTATATCAGTCACGCACTGTGCTGTTTAAAAAGAGATATTACTTCCCGCTAATACTTCTGTTGTGGAATGAACTTCCTGTCTAGCTTTTCTCAAGTCGTTGTATAAAAAATAAAGGTTTTTACGTAAATGGTTTCCAAGAGTCAGAAATAGTGTAATAACTCAGTATGCACCTTTATTCTTCTAAATAAAGGTGCATACAGAGTTATTACATGGGTGCATACTGATACGAGTTAGATAAAATACAAAATTTGGCAAGTTCTTATTCTTTTCCGCCTTTGTTTAGGTATTTGGGAGTTCAATTTGAACTCTGCCGCGGTAACTCTAAGTAATCCTACTAATTGTGTCGGCACTATCAACTTACTCAGTTTCAGAGAAGTTAATAATTTTGATCTAAAAGATAAAACTGTTCTCGACTACTACTGTGTTATGATACCTAGAGTGCGCTTAAAACTTACATGAACCTCATTAAAATAAAACATGACACAGAGAAGACCATTAATGATACAGATCAAGAGTAAATCTGTTGTCTAACATACCTATCGCGGTACACTAGGCGCAGCGGTCACGTGACCCGGAGCACCCGCCCGGTGTGAACCACCGCATCGTTACACCTGTGAAAGTCTCGGTAGCCGCCCAGTGCCCATTCCACAGTTTTTATTGACCATCAACATTTGAAACAAGTTCTTGGTGATCTTTACTCGGAATTATTCGTCGCGCGCTCTCACGGTAATAATACTAATAAAAATAATAAACCGTGAGGTTATTCGCGTGTCTTTTCACCATAAACAGAGGTGGTGTTACTGCGAGCGGCGGCCAGCAGGGCTCCATGCACCCAGGGGCCGGGCTCCCGCGGCGCGGCCGGTGCTACGCTTATTGACCACTCGCACGAAGCTGCTGATGGTACATGAATTTCGCAAGGTGTTGCGGGTTGCGGCTGGTTCGCCGCAGCGGGAATCAATATTGTTAAAGGTTTTCTATCCATGATAATCGTATTTGCCTTTCGATGCTATTATATTATAATATTCCTTATATTTCTCCACACGTTGTTTTCGTAATGTATTCATAGGAATAATTAATTCTCAAGTCAGTCTAATTTTTAACTAAAATGACCACCGCTTTGGGAATAGCAATCAAGAGAGAATAATTTTAATTAGGTGCTAATCTAATAATAGCAAATAAAAAGTACCCATTATTATCCTTGTTGTTAATTTTGTGGATTGAGCAGACAAAGTGGTCAAATAGTTGGGTACACCACCCTATAGGTAGGTGTAGGTACTGTACCAAACTATTTTGCTACTTTGACTACCTACTACAAAGTATTTTTAGATTCACGTTTTATTCATGGTAAACACATAATTATCTGCATATTAACTCTAAAATAAAATTATAAATATATACATATATTTGATGCTAAGTTGCCAAATTTATGGCTTAAATATCTGTATATAATCATCATTATCATCAGTCCGACCTGGCGTTTCGGCTAACTATAAAATTATGCGATAAGTAGGTAACTACTTACCGTCAAATGCGCCAACATTGCCACCACGGGAAAGTTTGCCCGTAACGCAATTTTTTTACAAATCGGTTTGTGGGGTAAATTTAATCAGAGCTCTGGCAACTCCACTATTTTTAGTAGAAACTAGGTTATATGGGTGGCAACACTGCGCATCATATTTGCAACTAACGTCAATCACTAGCTTGTTCCAACTCGTTGAGTGCAGTGCGTTATTTGGCGGTAGGGTTTGCAATATTCGCCCAATTTTAGTATTCGAATAATACGAATACTTCGATTTCCAGTATTCGAATATTCGAATTTTTCGAATAAAACGAATATTATTAAAAAAATAACTAATTAATGTTACCATGGCGTCTAATTGCAAAATATATGACGTAAAATGAAAGTGCAATATCCAAAAACAGACTTTTATGGTACCTAAGAGACCGTACCTAGGTACGGTCCGTGGCATTCTAGCTAGTCTGGAACTCTAGATTCTGTGTAAGGAGTTAAAAATTGTTTTTCATAGGGATTCAAATATGAGATACTTGATATCTTTAATCATATTATCCATATCCATTTTTTGATCTGACATGTATGTATAAAATTGTAAATTGAAGTAGAATAATTCGTTATGAAAAAATATTCTAATACGTTGCATGAGAAGATAACCATTAACAACCGAGCAAGAAGGGTTTCAGTCTAAAAAAACCGGCCAATATAATATATAGTCAATAATTAATACATGTAGCGTAATAGTAAAAAATATTGGTCATAAATAACTTAATTTATCAAACATTTTATTAATAAAAAAGCTGCTTAATTGACCCGAGCAGTAAGTCATACTGTATTCAAGGGATCACGGAACAAAACTGTCCCGTTTTATAATGAGTCAATTTGGTTTTACTTGAATACTGATATTTTAACATTAGGGTATTACAGTTCATACTAATTACGAAACCAGTGATCGGGGTCGCTATAATTATTAATACTAATTTATAATATCTGTGGTATAGATTTAGTTTTGAAAATATTAACTTTGGCAAAGTATACGATACATCAAATAATATACTATAATTTTAAAATCGCCAATTACTCCCACTTATTATCCGAAACTACCTGTACCTGGTGTTTGTTTGTTAACTTCTTAGGAATCTGTCTGAACTTTGCTTGCAGAAAATCCATTTGAACATTTTTGGAAAACAATTGAAGCTATCACCTTTTGAATAAATCCACTAAATAACGAATATTTCAATTGATTTCATTGAATTTAACTTTGTTTAATCATTGAAATCAATTTTTACATAGGTGTTATTGTTAATATTGGGATTTTATTGTAATTCTCCGCAAAATTTAATTATTTTCAATTACTTTTTCATTATTCGAAATATTCGTTTTATTCGAATAATGACTGTTGTCAAATTCGAATAGTATTTAAGGCTAATAATTCGAATATTCGAATACTCGAATATTCGAATTGCAAACCCTATTTGGCGGGCAAATTCTTAGTGAAGTTTCAAAGTGAATTGTGCAAAATGGGGAAGGCGCTGGTAGATAAAACTCAAGTCATATAATAAAATGAGATGTGTAGATTGTTTTTCTGTTAATAAAGTTACTAAAAGCCTATTATTAACGGAGTTATTGTCTTAGAGAATGTTACCCAGCCATGTAGCAGCCGGTCATTGTAAACTTTGCCCATCGCCAAAAACGTCCTAGGGTTGTCACCTCGTTGTATTTACCAGCCTTTGCGAATAAAAGAGGTTATTGTTTTATAAACGAATATTTACATCGTACTTTTATTTTTATTCTTTTTACACTACGAGTATTATCAACAGACTTTAATGTTAAAAGGAAAGTGTTCTCAATTCGTGTGTATTATTATATTTATTATCTCTCTTTGATCACGGGCCTATAAATCCCGGTCTTTTGATAGGCTTGCGCGGGAATACAGATCCAATACGTAGAGGCCTTTGGAGAAATTTGCTGTGTTTTACACCTGCTGCAACCCATTCACGGGCACAAAAATAGATATCCGTGAACGGGTCCCAGCAGGCCTATAGAGGCTATTGGAGATTATATGGAAAAGACTAGTGGGTTATGGTGAAGGTTGGATGGATGATTGGTAGGAGGTAGTACTTACCTAAAATTATAGGTAAGAATTATTGTACTTAGGTACATTAATTAGGTACGTTTCTTTTAATATATGAACAAGAGTTGATGTATATTTATTTGAAATTTAACATGTTAATATCATATATTAAATTAATTGATACCAAGAATCTTTTTAATGTTTTCAATTACTCATAGTACTCAAGTATTCTTCTATTATTCAATATTAATAAAAAAATTGTCATCATAAGCTTTGTCTTATTTTACCTTAACGCTTTACACAAATTAACTCAAAAGTGACAACCCTAACACTTTTGAAATGAAAAGATTCATTTATTCAACTAACATTAAAATAATAGTCTTTGAAAATCCACAACACAGGTTTCGTCAGGGGGAAACAGATACAGCTTAGCCACAGGCCTCGTCACATTCTTACAAACGATGTCATCCGCAACAGGCTTTGTCAATCATTTACACTAATTAAATCTATTAGGTACGAGGCCCACCCCGGACCATAGCCGGCTCAAAAGTCCCCATGACGCTGGCCGCGTTGCCACGCTGTATTGCCAAGGAGATCTGTTGAACCAAGTATGATCCGGAACGAGGGTCGCACCCCCTGTCTCTAAGTCGCCGACCCAACTCCCATACGAACTCCTTGGCCTCCGCACTCCAAGATCCCGCAGTTTCTACTGCAACCGGTACGAAGCCGTACGCCTGCTCCAAGACAGAGTACTTGGCATGTTTCTGCCTAGCTGCAGACTCGGCAGCCGACCCAGCAGATCTCATGGTGCCGCTCAGATGGGACGGAGCAAAAGTACTCCAACACGTAGCGTCCCATAAGAGGCACCGCCCTCTCCGCCAAGGAACAAGCGTAAGACCATCCGGCCTCTTCCCGTCAGTGCGGCACAACCCCGGAGGCTCCAACACGCAGGGAATATTGGCCGACATCAAAGCCCGACGAATCACCTCGTTCAGAGCGTGGTGACGAGGAAAACCCCCAGCACACTTCTTGCAACTAAGGCCATGGTGACCGTCCTCCCCAACCATCGCTCCACAGATGCACCGATGCTCCTCACAAACCTTGCAACCCAACCTCAAGGCAGCCGCTATTCTCAAGGAATCGTTATCCAGCAGTGTGCCAAGCTGTGGGGAAGGCAGGGCATGAAGCCATGCACCCGATTCGCGCCGAGACGCAGCCTGTAAGCGCGCTAAATCCGCACCACCTGCCTCGCCTAATAAGCCTGCAAAGATCTTCCTACACAAAATGTCGTCCCACCCCCGTTGATTGGCAGGGTTATCTGGCCGCTCATCGCCCTGGCAAATGGTAGACCATTCAATAAATGCCTCAGCAACATAAGGAATCTGGAAATCGCGACCATTGTCAGATAATATCCGAGTCACAAGTCCCAGAGTCCCATGCGCCGAAGCAAGGAAAGCAACCACGCCTACCTCACGACACCGACGAATCCCCAAACCGCCGTGACGCACTGGCAGCGCAGCCTGGCACCACTGTCCTTGGCTCAGGTGTACATTAAGTACAGACTCTAGCGCTATTCTGAGGGTGTCATCGAACTTCGCAACACTATCCTCAAACAACCAAGTTGGAGATGTTCTTAGGATATACATTATCCTTGGCATAGCAAAGCAATTCCGCAGCAGAACGACAGAAATGTGCGCTGAAAGATTGCTCAGGTGCTCCTGCGCCTTCACCAAAGCCAACCTCTTCTCCTCTAGGGCGGAGCTGATGCCTTCTGGAAAAATTGGAGCGCCCAACAGAGTAAAAGCTGACTTTTGCACGCGCCGTATTCCTGGCAACACTGCTTTTGAAATCTCAGGTGCCGTTTGTATGGGAAAGGGAAAAAACTGCCAGGTAACTTTGCCCACTTGATTTATTCAAAAATTTACACAGTTATAGCTGAGCTGTTTACAGGAAACGGTAGGATTGCCCGTAAGCTAGGTGTGATTCTTGTTTCAAAGCTATACGAGCTATATTTAAGTGCAAAATCGACGTGGGCAATGTTGGCCAAAAGTCCGGATAACTTTACCCGCCCTCAAAATCGCAAAAAATATACATAAAATGATGATTTAAAATTTTTTACGAGACACAGGCAACTGCACTTAATCACAATAAACCTGTTAAGCCAAAAAAAGTAGTAGGCTTTCATAGTTTTTTTTTTTAGAAATTCGTGTTTATTTGAAAAAAGCGGGCAAAGATAGGGCATTTCACGGTAAGCTTTTTGTTCTTATCTTCCAGAGAAGAGACGAAAAAAATGAAATTTTATCAAATAATTATGTAGTAATATACCTATACCAAGAATGTATGTGTGTAACTGCAACTTTAAATATCACCTTTTTCACTCTAAAATATTCGCCTCTTAGTCCCTAAGAAGCCACTTGAACCTTAAATGCAAAATTTTTTGCTAAATGAAATTGTTACCATATTAAGAGTACGAAATATAGGTAATCAAATAATAAGAATCGTTTGCCAATATTTATAAGTAAGTACATACTTACTTACTAAATTGACTCCAAAAATTTTAAATCAAAAGTACATGCATGTAAAGGAGTAAAGAACAGTATCACATGCTTGATGAATTTAAGCAGATGCGTGGGCCACGGGCATGGGCGCTAGCGGCGGCGATTTATCGCTTGCGGACGATTGGATTTATTAATTCTGTCGGCGCGGGATTGCTCCAATTAAGCGCGGGGAGTAAACATGCCGCTGTCATGTTTATGCGTTGCGCCTGAGCCACAGTAGCGGTTTCGAAGCAGTGTGCTTACCACGAGTTGGCAAGTAACGCTAATTATACAGGGTGACATCTGGGTCGTGGAGCCAGAGTGAACTGAGTACTAGGGGTAGTCACGCTGAGCAACTTACACAATGGAGACAACCAAGAAGTCGCGAAAAAAAATCTCCTAATTATGACTTCATTGATACTTAACTATTAATTAAGGCCTCATAACGCATGTGTTTTTTTTCGCGATTTCTTGGTTATCTCCCGCGTGGCTATCCCGAGTACCCAGTTCGCTCCTGGTCAACGACCCAGATGTCACCATGTATGTATACTCGAAACGTTAAGTAGTCCATCACACTTGGCTTGCTCCAATATATATATCAGTGTGTGCGAGATAAACTGCTTTACGTATCCAGTAAACGCTAACGCAAATCCAATTTGTTTTCCGCTCATGGTACAGCAAAAATGTTTATCGTTAATTTGCAGTTACTTAGTTGATATCAAATTCCACGATGTATACCTGCTACCATATATTATATAACATGGACCCAAACACAATTGTTCAATTGTGCCAAGATAGGCAGGACTTAGCGCTTTTCTTAACACCGCGCATATTTCTGCGCAACATCTTTTACAAATGTTTGTAGAATATAGCCAATCAAAACTTTGATTGACCAATCACAACTATTTTTAAATGGCTGTTTAAGTTTTTATAGGTTGATATTGAAATTCATTACCGTGATGCATTGAAGAGGGGGTGACATTTGTCAACAAAAAATCAGGACAGTTTTTGAAAGACAATTTATTATGGCGTCCGGCTTTTATGTTTTATTAGTTCGTAGATGTATACTGATACTAATACCTACAGCTTCAATTGACTTTTATGTGTACCATTTGTATTACGTCGTCAATTATGTCAAAGTGACGACGTAATACAAATGTTAAGAAATCCCTTCAACTTGTCACTTTGACGAAGTTCTAGAGTACCTAACCCTGACTGGCCAAGGCTGGCTTTCTGAGGCTTCCAATTGGCTATACCGACGGAGTATACCGACGGCTTACCACGCTTGGAGTACCGATTTTAAGCGTTCTACTGTTAGCGAGTAGGTACGGTGAGACGCCCCGCGTGTTCTGACATGCGACTCCAGAGGTTTAGGGTACTAGCTCACTACATGCTCAACTAGCTGCATAGCAATTAGGAGATTTGCAAACGGAATCGTGATTGCCAAAGGATTGCGTTATCCGGGTTATCATAAACAATCTTATATTGATTTGTCTACGAAGCCATGGGCCCATAACCTGGTAAACGAAATTAAATAAAAAGATGAAAGTTTCGAAAACGCATTTGTATATTTGAGAGAATTTTCCATAACGACATACCTAACAGTTTACAACGTTCCTATAGTAGCAGGGCCTAGTGACACGCAAGCTAATTAGTGATGTTATTTAATCGTAAAGTTCGATTTCTTATTTTGAAAATTTTTCAGGTTTGATTTATTTCGTTTTTCGAAGTGTACCTATAATGCCTTTCATTATACATTAAACGCATCTGCGTTAACGATTATCTATCGTCCGAGTTAATGACACGAAATATATGACAATTTTCGAGATTTTTTTTTTAATAAATACCTACAGTAGTTATTTAATAAATAGACCTTGTTATTTAATTTATACATAACATATAATCTATGGATGATGTGTCGTCGTCGCTGTCACGTTATTTCTAGTAAACTCCATTTCAAATACCATGGCCCGATGCCACTTCAAAGTTTTATGTGGCATCGGGCCATGGTATTTGAAATGGAGTTTACCTATATGTATAGATAAGTACGAAAATTACACATGATATGATAAATGATAAACGCCGAACAGGCTTAAATCTACAGTTTCTCTTACCTAATCATATCAACTTAAGCAAAATTCAGCTAAATAAATAGTATTGTCAATTGTCTCAGAAACAGGGATGTACCGACGTCAAAACATGCAAAGATGCGTCACTGCGCAAGGCTCGCTAACTATTATGACAAACTAGAGGATTCGCGGAATAAGGACACATATTTTGTCGTCACGCGTAGTAAACTTGTAGTTAACACGTACATTGACTCGACTCACACAACATATAGGTACATTGTAATATTAAAATAGTAAAAATCCAAGAATATATCGCTTCGGACCCGTGGTCCAACAGCTATGTCCAACTGGTTGTGCCACGGTAAGTAAAATTATCCGTGGTTCAACTGTCAGATCACTTTTTTTTACTGTCATGTAATTATTATGACCCATAGTACAACTGAGGGGCAATTGTCCAACTAGTATACGTAAATATAAATTATGTTCTAATATTGGACTACCAATAAATTTAGTGTACCGTGGTACAACCAATTGGACCACGGGTAAACTAACTTCCTCGTAGTACAATCGGTTGGACTATGGATCATTTTACTTCCCCGTGGCCCAACCAGTTGGACATAGCGGTTGGGCCACGGGTCGGGAGCGAAAAATCGCTTATTAACTTCTGTATGCTTAGCATATGATTGGTATGTCAGTAAGTCACCGCGAGATATATTTTCCATCTTTTACTACCTATATGAATAAAATAGGGATGGATTCTATCTCGCGGCGACATATTGTCGCACTAATCCTGTGCTGAGCCTACTGATTCTATATTGAACTGCTGAAAACAGTAGGTATTTTACACTCCTATTTATTAAATATCAATTTAAGTGACTACTAGGCCAGCTGTTTTATGCTCGTATGCGCAGATACATATCGACGCTGGAAAGGAGAAATTGGGTAAGCGACACTTTTGAAGATATTGAGTTATATACACCGTTAGAATCGGCAAATTTTTCGGCGTCGAATGAGCTAGGTTTCGTATCCATCTGACAACTTTTGTGTCGCTTAACCCATCGCTGATTTAGAGAACTTTCGACCATTTTTTATTACTAAACGACTTGGTTTTTGACAACTTTTAGGAAAATGGAGATTAGATAAAATATAAGTCGTCATAATTAATCTTGGATGATTTTACCTTTGACAGGTTAAATTTTACTTGGATATTTTTGCTGTGTAAGAAAAAAACTAATCTTCACTTGTGGGTTAGCTATTTCTACCTGACTGTATGATATGTTCTCATGTCGTTTGGACAATTTTACCTTTATCTTAATTTAAAATTTAAGACGGTTAGACAATATTACATGACTATGATATCTGAATTATTATTGGCGTTTATCCATTTGTACCTACATTTATTTATGAACCATTCCCTTCTCTTATCCCTTTTTAGGTACTACTTACAGTACTTACCTACTTTTGGGAATAAAGTTATAAAAATACCTAAAACAGTGTTTTTCTTTTTTCACGTGTAAGTAAATTCGTTTAGGTATTAGTCACGGAATGTTACTCATGTAATTAAAATGACTGACTATGAAATCTAAAATAGTTTCCCATTTTAAGTATGTGGATATTTTTTAATGATATATTTATGTTATTTTATCAATTTATATATTTTTACCCGAATATAAAATAAGCCACTTCGGCAGTTAGATAATTTTAACGTGATGAATTTGTTATGTAAGTCTCGGGTGGACCTTTTTACCTTTCTTATTTCTTATACAACGTGTTGGTTAGATAATTTTACCTGAATACATTTTTCCGACCATTTTGCTTAAGCGACAGTAAATCCTTAAATAACACTTGAATACGTTAAATAACTAAAACATCACATACAAAACATATTTATGTCCATAAATAATGCTTCTTTTATTTGATTTGGCCCGCTAATTAATTCTAATGATTTTTTTTCGAAAATCTCGGCGGTTTTTTTGCTCTCCTGTAAAGTACGCACTGTGTCGCTTATCCAATTTCTCCTTTCCAGCGTCGATATTACATTACATACACCTAGGGTGACCTATGTAGGGTATGTTAAGTAGTTCGAATGTAGCTCTAAAGTCATTAGTTACCTGATATACGATGTCCGCTAATGATTTTATTTAGATGGATAGCTTCCCTTAGATCGTGCAAAGAGCCAAACGTATCCTGTAAGTAAACGTCAAATGCCATTTCCACTGTTTTTTTTATTCCGTGACGTCACCTGTAAGTAAATTGGCTCAATGTCTCTATACCTTTGTATGTTTGACTTGAACAGTTTGAGTACTCACCTGCGTATTGAATAGTCTCCTATTATAAAGAGATGTAAATGAGCATTTTTACTTTTTGGGTGACCCGTCGTTACAGGTATATGTTACCTGAGCTAATATCAACCCTTTTATAGACTCTACCATACGATTTAATATATATACGTGTAGCATTTTTCGCATTCTTTCATGTAAAGGACGATTAAATAAATTATATACCTTGTGAATAATTTCAGAAATATCTTTTATTTATACAGCTTTTTTTTATATCTCGGTCCCTGCACGCAACCCAATGTTGGTGTCATATAAACAAATAATTCTATGGCCAAGCCCTTTCAAACAAGGTATGTCTCAATCGTATATATCGAGGGGACGAAATGCCCATCCTCCTTTAATGCTTAAAATTGTCGTTACGACACACTACTGTTGCGAATCCGCTTGTCCAATGTGGCAATTATTGGGATTTCCTTCCTAATGTGCTCGTACCATACGCATACTGAGTTACAGGTGTAGTGCAAAATTCTTTTCCTTCGGTTTTTCACGGAAACGTCCGAATTCATATTGCACAATGAACTTCAATATTAATTGCACTGGACCTAATTGAGACTAACAATACTTAGCGGCTTGCTAATTTAGTAGTCGTTTATAAATAAGGGGGTAAGACTGCGATTTTTTAGACTGAAGCTGTTTTAACGACAGTTAGATAAATAGGTGTGATGTAGAAAAATCATACTTACACCACAAGCTAACAAGCTGCTTCATTGTTACCGGCGGAAGCGCCACCACTTAGTTCAATTAGGTCCTTAGACCGGACACCGTTATCCATAATAGCTATTAGGTAAAAAGTATCTCCTTACTTACCCATACAACTTTTAGGACTGATTTTTCAATCCCCAGTTAAATCTGTCAGATAAATATTAGCTCTTAAAAAATATAATTCAAAGATTTGTCACTCTATAGTATTTTATTTTAATTTATTACGATCGGTTATCGATTAAAGAGGCTGTCATTATTTTTATATGTCTTTCGCTAGAGCCTTTTTTAGATTTTTATGCCTTTAGCTGTAATGGATAACTAGTAGTAACAAGAGCAATGATTGCTGACATAACAACTCATTATCAGGTCAAGTATTCCAATTAGAGCCACGAGTGTGGAGTTGTGGACGAATTGATCTTGGAATAAGCCGTGTAACTTAACGCGATATCGTTAAATAATACTTAGAAGATTTTTAATGTAATCCTTGAGATAATTTTGAGACATTAATCGATTGGTGTTTCTATGATAATTCTCAAAAAGAAGAAGAAACGCTGCGAAATTACATATCCAAAAAATTACTATTAGAATACAGGATTATTTTTTCATTCGACTTCCTTTTTCACATAATACATTTTTAGCTCAAAGTTACTCGAGCTATAGAGAGGGCTATGCTCAGGGATGCTATGATCGAATCAGAAATGAGGAGATCCGTAGACGACCAAAAGTCACCGATATAGCCATCCGAATTAGCAAGCTGAAGTGGCAATGGGCAGGCCACATTGCACGCAAAGCAGATGGTGTATGGCGTCCAAAAGTGCTCGAGTGGAATCCATGGTTTGGCAATCGCAGTATAGGACGTCCACCGCAGATGGACAGACGATCTTATGAAATCGCCGGGAGACGCTGGATGCAGGTCGCTTCCAACCGGTGTATGTGGAGATCCAAAGGGGAGGCCTATGTTCAGCAGTGGACGTCTTATGGTTGAAATAATGATATTTTTAGGCAGCCTTATAAAATTGTGTCCGGCTGATAGCGGTCGAGCTATCGACTCGTGCTCCGGCACATAGCAATAACACGCAAGATGCGCGCGCGCAAGTTAGGGTGAAGACACATTTATCAGCATGCGTACGCATTTTGTCTAAAGAAATGTATGTCCGTTTAGTATGAAACGTGTAAGCATGCGTACGCTGCGAAAGCTGGACGCGGTCCCATACTAAATTGTCATTTTCTAAATTTGATCAATGTGTCTTCACCCTTACGCTACCTGCCTGCGCCCGCGGCGCTAACAAATTGAGACGCCGCGCTAATGGTCCGCCCGGCACCCCCGTGGTAATTGGGGGAGCACGAGACCGCAAACCCGGGAGGGTAAACAAGGATCTCCCGAAAAGATCAATACTTATCTATCGGTTTCTTAGACCTGTTATTTTATTAGTACCTGTCCTTGCGTGGTGAGGTTTGTTAGTAATCGTATTGAAAAGATGCCGCTGCTACATAACAACAATCAATAAAATTACTACCTTTTGAATATCCATCGGTCAGATACGGATAGAGTCCTCTTTTAGGGTTCCGTAGTAAACTATAAGGAACCCTTATAGATTCGCAACGTCCGTCGGTGGCCGTTAGCACTAGAAATCTGTTATTTGGGAAAAGTGTACATACATATTAATCACGCCGACAAAGTGGTACTTAGAGTAGAATAAAATATAGATTTTTTTTTCGGTTAACTCACCTACTTGTGAAGTGGGGACGATTTTTTATTTTGCTGTAATCTTACAGTGAGAGATATCGCTGAATAGCATTTAAAAATATTAAATACCCAAATAAAAATTCGCAATATTTTCTAACTTTTGATTCGTGGATCCAAAAATGTGAAAAATACCATGATTAGTGGGCTTATAAGATAAAACTATATCGTACATAATCGGCTCAGCCGTTTTTGAATATTTAACTACGGTACCCTACACTGAGCATAGCCCGACATGCTCTTGGCCGGATATTTTAAGGATACCAAGTCAAATTCGCAAGCGGTTGTTACTTTTTTGTTTAAAACGCTTACCTACTCCTGTGTAGTAAGCAGCTAAACAAATTAATTTGTTTCACAATGTGCAAATAAGCACGTACCTAATTGTTGCTGTATTAAGATAAGGACAAATACCATATTTATCGAAACGAATCGACGATGCGCAAAATGCATGCAAAACCATGTGCGTCCGATGTCCGATGTCATTGATTCGTTCCAAATTCGATTTTGAAATACAGTTTGTTTAAGACAAAAATGCTTCATTGCTTAAGAGCGGCGGAACTGAATGGAAGTCAATCATTCGGAGCGCGTGTTTAGCATGATAGTGGACAAATGCCGTCGAGGTGGTCACTTAGTAAAAGCGTGAAGTGCCTGTCACAGTTTGGGAATGTATTGTGAGGCGGGCTCGGCCGGTCCGAGTTCACGTTGGTGCGAAGGCCGATGGCTCCCATTATCTCGCTGCCAGCCAAGATCCATAAGCGCGACATTTGCATCCTCATTATAGACTTATGAATAATCCTTTCAACGTGTAAATGTTCATTTTTTCACGTAGACGTAATTATGAAGCAAGTCTGGTAATCTGGTTTCCTGGTTGTTGTTTATGTAGGTACCTACTTAAGGTGCGTTCAAACTAAAAGAGCATTCGCTGTTCTTACCTCCCAGTCTACGAAATTCGATCTGTACACAAAACGTGATTGGTTGATTTCGTAGAACGGGCGCTAGAACAGCGAATGCTCTTTTGGTTTAAGCGCACCTTTAGATATTATAGACTGTTGTTTTAGATATTTAAATGTAAACAAAATCTAACCTGAAATGACTCCTTAAAGTCCTTCATCTAGTTGAGGGTTGATTGAAACATCGTTCAGTGATAATTGATAAATCCAGGTGGTTTTTAAATAATTTAATAAATGTTTTAACTACCTGAAAACGTTAAATTTTTTTGTTTATATTTATTTAAATATCTGAAACAACAGACTATAGTACCTCAATTGTCATCTAAAGCATTGAGCAGAATTTGATGCATCCACAACTGGAGCTAAAAACATTCAAATACTCGTAATTTTCCGGGTTTAGTAGATGCATTTGCATACTGTTTACCTAGCGTATCCCAAGCAAGTTATTATGTCAAGCGTATCCCTACTTCAAGACGAAACGGGTGCTAATAATTAGTTAATAGCTAAAATGTCCGTTAGTTCAACTAATTAAGTATTCTTTCTTCTGGCTTCAGATACCACTATTGATATTTTTGAAATTGTGTTCCGTTACAATAATCTCGCTAGTCACGGATTGCCCAAAGATGTTCCGGTGTGGCTTACCGATGTGTATCGGCGGCTCCCGCGCCGGATCCCGGGAATGCTATCGGTTCCGTATCGATTGTTCACGCGCATCATAGTGGCGATTCAGTATCGATCGATCTTTCGATTGCTGATCGACTTTCCTCGGTTAACTGATTACGTCACTATTTATTCACATTATGTAGGTAGGTAATTAAAGCGTAAAAATTTAAATATTTAATATGTTTAATATCATGCATAGGTAGATAACATGAATAAAATTCAATATGTATTTGGATGTATTTAATTGGCGAGACAGTAAATAAACAATCCTTAAATTTATTCCGATTTTCCATAAATCATTTTATAATTAAGTATTCATATCTGTTTATCTGTAATTGAGAGGTTTTTAATTTTAGCCCAGACAACAGTTACTCGTATTTGGAACTAGGTTTTATGATATTTTGCAGACTTAGGTACCTACTACATTAACCGTGATTCATTCGAGTGAAAGAATGGGTAGGAATCGATTTCGATCTTCAGATTTGATATCTAATTTAAAAGTCTCCGTGTCGTTTTTTAGCCAGTGGAGTACCAATTGTTATAAAATACCGGCATGGGTGAGCTTGCCGAGGAAGCCAAGTCATCCTGGGACGGTTCTCACGACTTTTTATGACCGCACCCGCAGTTATTTCAACTTAATCATCGTATGACTTACACATTTAATCGTTATACTCTTATACGTAGTGAAGAAAGTTTTCATATAATTTATATTATTTCGTGAGATGACATTTCGATTCCTCGTGTAGGTACCCGTAGAAGTTATACAAGTAGATAGTCAAAAAGTTGACTTAGTTACCATTCGTAAACTTTAGCGAGATACAGTCCTAAATAGTATCAATGATCGGTTGTGTGACAAAGTTAGTAAGAATTAAACACGTCCGGTGTCCAATAGGTATATACCTAAGCACGTTGAACTTTACAGTAGTCATTTCATTTGCCTCCATGAATCCAAAGCAATACATCATCATTATCATATCAGCCGAAAGACATGCACTGCTGACCAAAGATTGCCACAATGACCGGTCCTGTGCCACCCGCATCCAGCGGACTCCTGCGATTTTCACTGACAGACTAATTTATAGGCCCTCATGAGTCATCATCCGATACTTTTTGATTTATGTAAGTAAAACTTAATTTTAAATGTGATTGTTACAGACGCATTCAGATCAGATGCCGTTCCGTTGCGAATTCTGCTCGAGACACTTCAAACACAAGCGCTCTCGCGATCGCCACGTCAAGCTGCACACCGGCGACCGCAAGTATCGCTGCCCGCACTGCGAATCCGCCTTCTCTAGGAGGTAAGACATGTGTGCAGCACCTTACACTTATGCCGATCTTTATCAAAACTTGTCAAGTGTACTGACATTTACATAACAGAGACTAGGTACCTACTTACATACCACACCAAAATAGTGTTAATTCCGGTATCGTATACAATGAAATTGTCATCCTAAAGTTTAAGTTTATTCCACGATTTCAGTACCTACAAGATGACGTTTTGAGACGATGAGTATTTTTCAGAAGTTTTAAACTGAAATGGAATGAATGTAAGGCATGACCGGTAGTCTAATAAAATAAAATAAAATTGAAGCATTTACATTTGAACCATTGAACAAAAGAGTGCCTCTAATCCTAAGCACAATAATAAGCTTAGCACCATTAGGATGCTAATGGTTGTCACCATAATTAGAATCTTATAAGTATTTGTGGAACAGAACGGCCTCGAACCAGTAGAATACAAAATCCTCAAAGCCTATTGATGCTGATGCGAGTATGGCACGACGCAACGGTAAGAGAACTCGAGGTGCGACAATGGGCCTCTAAGATTGATCACCGGCACACAAAGCTCGCTCCTCGACCACGATGCGTCAACTTTTTCGTCACCTCGCCGCGGTCACGTGACTAATTCCACGCAATTTGTCGGCCCAACGAACCGCCGTCGAGTGAAAAGAGATGATGCGCTGACAAATGGCGTCGAGGGTCTCACAAAAATGAAATAATGGCCCGTACCTAAACTGGCACGACGAGCCTGGCCATTAGCGGAGGTGTTTGGGCGAACGCCTCTATTCTGTAGTTTGCGTGAAAAGCCTCTTTGTTAGTTCTGTTTGGTCCGTGCTTTATGTGGGCACTTATGTCTCATATGACAAATTGTCATCTGTGGTCACATAAAAGACGACTTTATCTCTCGTGGATGTTTTCGAACAGACATTTACATTTTTTGTGGGTGTAATTGTGGAATGTTTGACGCTCATAAAATAAATCTTTTGTTTGAAGGTTAGCAAGGTAGCTTTATTTTAGTAGGTAGGCTTGATAGAGGGTAAATTTTAAATTAAACATATATCACCATTAAAATGCGTCATGGTAATGGTATCTAAGATACATACTAGTTACTATTATTTATTAAATTCGTATTAGGTACAGCCAAGGGCATAAATATATATATGCAATTTTTTTACTTACGTCGTCTGGAGCACAAGGTCTATAATTGTATACATATTTATGCCTTTGACTGTACCAATCCACTGAAATATTAGTAGTAGGTATATTGATTACTATTTAAACATAATAACAAAAAACATCTTTGTCGTAGGAAAATTTATTACCATAAAAACTTGTCGCTTAGGTACATTCGAGACACGTAGCGAGACACTTATATTAAGAAATGTCCATAATATATTAATTATTAACCGACTTCAAAAAAGAAGAAGGAGGTTCTCAATTCGACTGATTTTTTTTGTATGTATGTTACCCGATATCTCCGAGAATCGTGAACCTATTTGATTTTTTTTTGTAATCGAACGTGTAGGTATAACCCCGAGATGGTCTCATTGGTACCAAGTTGGGGTCTGATGATGAGATCTTGGAGAAATCGAGGGATCATGTATGGTGCTTTTGGTAGTTTTAATTAATTTACAAGCATTTGCATTCAGAAATAGGATTTGATGATAGGAAACCAATGATGGAAACAAATCGGGGGTCTCGGAGAAATCGGTTGAGTCGGTTTTTTAAATTTTTAATTTGATGATTATTTCACTTCCACTCGTTACCTAGTAGGTACTTCCTCGTTTAGTATATCCACGATTTTGCTATTTTCCAGCGACCACCTCAAGATCCACATGAAGACCCACGACATTCAGAAGCCGTTCCAATGCACCGTGTGCAACCGCGGCTACAACACTGCAGCGGCGCTGACGTCACACATGCAGGGACATAAGCGCGACCGCGAAGGCCGCGAACCTGACCGAAGGCGCGCGCTGCGCTGCCCGCGGTGTGGGGACGGTTTCCGCAGGACTGATCTCTTACAGGTATCAAAACTTACACCGTAGCCAAAAGCAGTTATGCTGCAAGTAGGTAGTTTGTACATGTTGTTTCAACTCAAAATTCAAAATCATTCAATACAAAATTCGATCTGTAAGTGAGCAATTTTCAAAAAGTTTGTATATTTGGATAACGTATTTGATACTGATAATAATAAAAATTGATCCGCCACATTTTCCAAAATGTCTCAAAATGTCTGTATGAAACGTTCCTTTTTTGTTACCAAAAATGTATATGTAGGTATCTGGTATCAAATAAGGGGAATTCTTCCTACAAACGTCCTGGGACATATTGGGAAATGTGCAGCATCAGCCTACCAATTGTTAGCAATATCGAAGACATGATCCAAATGTAAATTTTTTTTGGGAAATTCTTATTTGTAGATTTTGATGTTGACCAAATTGTATCTTGTGTTCTCCAGGCTCACATGACAAGCGCTCACGGTGTTGACGCAGCGGCCCTCACACCACCGCGGCGCGTCGCTTCGCAGCCCCCACCCACGCTCCTCGCCTGCATCTACTGTACTCGAGATACCTTCACGAGCATGGAACAGTTGCAACTACACGTCCGGGCCGCTCATTCGGCACTACTCAACGGGGAAACCCCTTCAGATCAAAGCGTCGAGCAACCTGCGCCTACCGATCTCAGTAGAAGAGCTGAAGAACCGTCGGTTAAACGCCGGCGTTCTGATTCTGCGACGCCTCAGTTGGCTTTGTCGCCTGGAACCCTTCTCTGCAATCAGTGCGATGCGGCTCTTCCTGACTTTGAAGCGTTTCGTGCTCACTTGAAGGGCCATCTTGAAGAGGGCGGGGATTTGAATCGTTCCAGCCCGACGCCGTGTCCTCACTGTGGAGCGTCTTTCGCTGATGCGGCAGCCTCAGAGCGTCACCTCGCCGCACACTACCTGGCGGTGTCCTGCGAGTATACGTGCCACAGCTGCGCACGTAGCTTCCCAACTCCAGATGATTTGCAAAAGCATCTACTGGATCTGCATGCTCATCATCTCTACCGCTGTTCTCTTTGTAAGGAGATCTTCGATTCGAAAGTCGCAATTCAGGTGAGCATTCAATACGTATCTTATTAATATTTTAACAGAAATACGAAATCATTGTCGTTAAAACATTAGTGAAAATCATCAAAATTTAAATCAATTATCCGTATTTTTACCCGTCGTGAATCTTTCACTTAATGGTCTCATCGGAAAATCAGCAACATGCTGAGATGAGTCCATTTCGTGGCACCTTTTCTTTTTCTTTTGTGTACTGTCTTATTTACTTCGTCCTTTAATGTGTGTCATGAATAAATTAATTTCTATTTCTATTTGTATTTTTCTTGTCTACAAGCTCAGTAATGATTAATATATTTAAGTAATCATTCACTGCATCCAGCTTTAGAACCACATACTTTTTTTCGAATCGTGTTTAATTTCATATCATTGCAGTATTTCCCTAAGCTATATTTTTATCTGGTCTTTACTCGTATTGATTAACCATAGATAGAACACGTCAATGCGTGGGAACATTTTTTAATGATTTCCAATTCCACAGGTGCACTTCGCCGTAGCCCATAGCGGCGAGAGCAAAGTATGGGTGTGCCGATCATGCGGCGGCTCGCCACTGCGCTCGGAGGCGGAGGGCGCGGCGCACGTGCGCGCGCGGCACGGGGCGGCGCGCTGCGCGTGCGGCGCCGTGCTGGCGGGCGCGAGGGCTCTCCGGGCGCATGCGCAGCTGCACGCGTACCGCTGCCCTGCGCCTGGGTGCGCGGAGTCTTTCGCTGTGCAGTATCTGCTGGAGAGGCATATGCAGGCGCACCATGCTGTTGGCCACCAGGTACTAAGATAACGCTGTGATTTTAGCTTGGCTTTCGAATCCTTTTCGCGTCATTGTAAAGTTTAAAAAGGCGCATTAGAAACTGGACGGGATGGATAATTGGTACATAATTACATATTAGGTTCAGTGTAGCTAGGATCTCGAAAAAACACTAGACTCTGACGGCAGAATACGAAACAAATGCTCTAAGAGACGTCTCATTAGCGAATTACTTTCTTAACCCTTCGTCTGTGTTTGATAAGAATCCGTACCTACAAAAAGCGTTGAACTCAAATCAATTTACAATTTGAATTCAAAATCCATTGTACTGATCCTTAGCAATTACAGACGATCATCATCATCATCATCATCATCAGCCTATGATAGTCCACTGCTGGACGTAGGCCTCTCCTATTAACTATGCGTATAGACGCATTAGGAGGTAAATGCCCATAATCGCCACGCTGGGCAAGCGGATTGGCGATCGCAGTAGTGTGTCAACTATGATGACGCTGCTGCCCATCGTCAATCTTTAATCAAATATGGTCAGTGACACTTCAATCCCTTAGGCGACTCTTACGACACCCGCAGGAGGAGTTGGGGCGATTACAGACGATGACGGGTTCAAATTATGTACTGAGCGTCTTAACATTTTAAAATGTGTATTCCTTATTTTAGGCTCTAAACGGCGACAGCACGCGAGCGAAGCGCGTAGAAAACAACAACTCCAGCGACGGCGCGGATGGCGCATGCTCTCCATGCGGCGAGGCGGGCGACGAGCGCAGGCGCAAGAACGGCGCCGTCGCGTTGCAGTGCGCGTACTGCGGCGAGCGCACGCGCTCCCGCGCCGAGCTCGAGGCGCACACGCGCGCGCACTCGGGCGCCGCCGCCGCGAGACATAAGTGCCTGATCTGCGATGAGATCTTGCCTTCCGCAGCTGTGCTCGCTGAGCACAAACTTACGCACTGCAAGGCAAGTACCTGTACCTACCTATATTTTCTTAGTTTTTTAAATCATCATCATCGTCAGCCTAGTCCACTTCTATGTATAGACATAAGGAGTAAGCTTGAGTGCTTTAGAAAAAGCATTAGTGGGTAGGTAATGCCCATAATCGCCACGCTAGCCAAGCGGGTTGGTGACTGCAGTAATGTAGCCACTATTAATGACGCTTTTGACACTTCAATCCTTTACTTGACTCTTGCGACACACTCGGGAAGAGTTGGGGTTGTGACAAACGTATTCTTACTACCGTCTCCACATGGCGCAATTTTTTTTAATAGACGGTAGTTTTTGTAACTATGTAAATATACGTGAACGAGAGTTTTTATTATTGTTTGTGTTGATAATAGCCTAACTAAATTAACTATTTTCCTTATTTCAGGTGGTATCAGGTGACACGTGTGCTCGATGCCGCGCTCGGCTGCCTTCCGAGGAGTCGTTCCTGAGCCACATGGCGCGCCACCATCCCGCGCTGCCGGCGCCGTGCGTCGTGTGCCGCCAGACACTCGCCTCTGAGGCCGAAGCGCGCTTACACGCACGTTTTCATCTACGGTGCTCTGGCGATGAACAGCGCTGCGCTATCTGCTTGCGTGCGCTGCCCGACGCTGAAGCCGGCGCCGGCGCCCGCGCCTGTGCCGCGTGTTACGCGCGCCACGCTGCGCCTCGAGCTCCCCCGCCCGCCGACCACGACTGTCGCCTCTGCCGCCGCGCACTCGGCTCGCCCACTCGCCTCCAGGCCCACCTCATCGAACATACGTTCGCGGGAATCGGCGCATTCACCTGCTACCTTTGCTCGGCCGTGTTCACGAGCGCGGCCGGCCTGCAGCGCCATTTGCCCGAACACGCGTCCGCGCCCCGTCCTTACGACTGCGCACGCTGTGGCCTCAAATTCTTCTTCAGAGCGGAGCTCGACAACCACTCGTTCGTGCATCTCGAGGAGGCGGAAATAGCGCAACGAGCGTTCTATGAAGCGTACGCGCGCGGCGCGGCTTCGGCGTGGGCTGCGCTAGCGCCCCCGGAGCCGGCGCCGACACCCGCCGCCGACCTGGACGCGACCGTTAAGCGTGAGCCCGAAATAAAGGAGGAGAAAACGGACGAGTATATTGAGGTGGGTTCCCCACCGCCGCCCCCGCCGCCGTCGCCGCCGCCGGCCGAGCCCGTCGTGAAGCAGGAGAAGCCCGACGAAGACTGAAGGGTCCGTCGACCTATTTCGTCCGTGACGCGGGCCCGCCCCCGCTGCAATACTAGATTACGTCCCGACTAGCTTATGTTAGATAGATAGTTATGTTAAAGTTAATATAATAATCGTTGAAATTTTGCGTTTAGAACGCCGTATTTTCAGTAAGTAAAATAGCATCATTATGTTGATTAAGTGACGTATGTTTTATAATGTTTACATGGCTATTTGTAAAAATTGTTAAGTTAATAAATTATCTTGTTAAGCTTCACTTATCTAAGCTATCTTTTGTTTTATTATCGGTGTCTGAGTAATAGTATTCAAGTAAATACACGCATCTGCGTAAAGTATATTGAAACATGTTTCTCCTATGCGCTGGCGACCTGAGCCTGTATCCAGGGCAGCAGCGCAGCAACGTTGACGTAGGCGGCCGGAACGTTGGCGTTGGCGCAGCCAAGACCCCACGCCACCAGCCCCACCACGACCCACTGGCCGTTCACTTGACACACCAACCCGGATCCTCCGTCACCCTGAAACAGTTGAAATTCGATAATGATATAGGTATGGCTACGTTAGGACGTAGTAAAATAGTACTTAGGTTGCATAGATCCTTCACATTTTTTCTAACTGCGATATAAGGCAGATCTGGCTATCAATGACGATTAGTACAATTCGCAAGGCAGTTAATGAGAAATAAAAAAACTTACACACATACTTTTTTACTCATGCGTGCAGCATAAGGTCTAAAATGGAATATAATATATTGTATTTGTGCCCTTGGCTGTACCTACTCTTAGGTATTACATTTTTGGATGGGGGCGAATAGCCTGCAAGGTGCCTGGGTATTCGAACCTAGACATTAGATGTAAATAGGAGTAAAATATCCCTTTTCTTGGAAATAAAAAAAAAGTTATGTTGAGAAAAACATCCTGTCTTTAAAAAATACAAAAAGTGGGTCAAAAAATATGTTCATTATATGATACATTGTCAAGAAAAGGGATATCATATCCAAAACCAATCAAACAATTCGATTAAAGGTATAAATATCCGAATAGAAAACCAAATTAATTAGTAGGTGTAGATTCGTCTAAAATAAATCTGGTCTTCGTTTGCGTGCAGTCTCTTGAAAGAACATAACTTCAACGTAACGACATGTGGCCTGCCACTGGAGCCCGAGACACATGATCGAGTATTCATACATTTTCTAACTGGGTAAGTATTTCTCACATTGTTTTGTGAGTTGTCGCCTCCATTTACCTACAGAGAGTTAAGATTAGAGGTTTTTCGTAACCTCCTTAACTGGGAATTGATACTAATGCAGAATTACAGACATTATTAGGTATCTACTCGTACTTGATATTAGCAGTAACGCTGATAATGATACTCCCATCTGTTTTCTGACTGCCCATATTGGTCTATACAGAGGTGTAATAGCGATCATGCTTAATGAGCAGTTGTTAGCTTCGCCCTGTTTTGATGCCCTACTTTTCAATTACTATTAACTATGCATGAAGGCGCTATTACAAGGGCACACCAATGTCATACTAGGTATCTGGTTTCTGTTGTCTGCTGCTTCGAAGTCGTTTGAGCCTAAATATGCTTTTCATCACACCAGGGTTACTAATTCGGTTCAGGGTCGAGAGACAGGGACAAGGCTATGCGAGACGTATATCACTGTCGCTTTCCCTGAACCTAAACTGAATCGCATTAGTACGTCATGGTAACCCCCCAGTTCGGTAAATGCGCCAATTTGCGCAAGCGATGCGCTCTGTAAGTGTGTCATTATGCCCATGGGCAATCATGGAGTTGAAGCATAACTCATCCAGTGCCTTGTTCCACACGTGTTAGAGTTTGAGTCATCCTTGATTTTTAGAAATGATTTATACTATATTAGAGCAGTGAAAATGTTTTTATTTGTATCCTTTTTTTACCCTGAAAAATATTGTGTGTGGCACGGGCGGTACAAGAATTATGAACTTGTGTGAAGTTAAGCCCGCGCTTTCTGCTTGGAGTTCACTTTCACACTTTTGTTCACAATTTCTTATTTACCGCCCTTAACCCTTTAGTACGGTCAAATCGTACATCATTTTACCCTAAACTCGCTGCATTTTTTGTATGTTATTTAGACACCATAGGTCAGTATAAAACCACATTTTGCAAGCAAAAAAAATTGTGCTATTAGGTAGCTGCGTAGTACGTGAAAAACTGCGAAATTTACGGTCATTTTTTAGATTCTGATTTTTATTAATAAAAACCTTACGTTTTTTGATATCATATGTTATTGAAAGTTTAAAAATTAATAAATTTCCGACAAGTTGTGCTAACATACACTACCGTAGGTCTTATTGTTTCAGAGATACGAGACTTCAAAAAGTATTCTTTTTTGTAAACTAGATAACATTTTGTATTTTGCTAACGTTTTCGGCTTAATATCGCTTCACCTAATTATGCTACGAAAAACATGCAATAATGACCTTATAGCGCACTTAATATTCTTTAATTTAAGGCTAAAATCAGGTTAGTGAACTTAGTATTTGATAATAAAAACGCATAATTCAAAAGGCAGGATGCTCGCTATCCAAGTTTCTCATACAAATCGCAAGTCGTGTTACAAAGCTGTAATTTTGGTAAATTATAAAGGCCTTGTAGGTATTTACGAAAATGCATATTACAAGAAAAACAAAAAATATTTCGACATAGGACGTAAAAAACGGAAAACATTTGGGACTTTTTTAGTTTTTGACCTTTAACTAAAAAACTATTAATTTTTTGATACTAATTGCCATAAAATTAAGAAAGAATATTAAATTTGAAAGAATTTGAGCTACGTTGCATCACCATAAGTTATAAAGGGTGTAAGTCTAATACGGGCGAATCTCTTAACGGGTGTTAGTTTACGACATAATAAGTACATTCAAATAACTTTTACTTAAAATTAAAGCAACAAAATTTTCCATACAAATAATTCGGCGCACAATGTAGAGCAACATACGCGAGTTAAATGCTCGTTGACAGCTAATTTCAAAAGCAGATGACATAACTGCCATATCAACAATAACAAATGTTCGTACCTACATTGCTGCTCCGATAATCTTAAAAAAATTCTGTGGGGTCACAATTAAGAGTAACTTTAAAGAAACCTTGTAATCCATGATTAAACCAATGAATCCCATGCCTGGTTTAATTGATCGCCCGTATTAGATTTACACACTGTATATATTTTGAGATACGACATTTCAAATAGTGCCCTTTTATCAAAACATAAATACATTTTAGGTTACGTTAAAGCTATACCTACACTAAATATTGGCAAAACGATCGCGCTAAGAAAAAAAAGGTAATTATAGATAATAACTATATTAAATTTGGAACAAGTTGAGCCGATAACAATTACTGCAAGTCTTATAGTTGGTGGTATACGAGGCTTCAAAGCATGCATTATCTTTTCATAACTTAATGAAGGGCACTTTTAGAAATGTCGTATCTCAAAATCTATATAACTTATGGTGATGCAAGGTAGCTCAAATCCTTTCAAATTTAATATTCTTTCTATGTTCTGTAGAAATTAGTATCAAAAAGATAACAGTTTTTTAATTAAACGTCGAAAACTAAAATAAGTCCAATATGTTTTCAGTTTTTTACGTCCTATGCCGAAATCCCTTTTTTATTTTTCTTGTAATATTCATTTTTGTACATCCTTATAAGGCCTATATAATATACTATTGCAGCTTTGCAACACGACTTGCAATTTGTATGAAAAACTTAGATAGCGGGCCTCCTGCCTTTTGAATTTCGCGTTTTTAGTTTCAATCACAAAGTTTGCTGACATGATTTTACCCTTTA
The DNA here is from genome assembly GCA_025490895.1 of Thaumatotibia leucotreta. Taxonomy (NCBI): domain Eukaryota; kingdom Metazoa; phylum Arthropoda; class Insecta; order Lepidoptera; family Tortricidae; genus Thaumatotibia; species Thaumatotibia leucotreta. The sequence continues at coordinate 48,432 of JALPQI010009077.1, forward strand.
ACGAAAGAATATTAAGTGCGCTATAAGGTCATTATTGCATGTTTTTCGTAGAGTAATTAGGTGAGGCGATATTAAGCCGAAAACGTTAGCAAAACTCAAAATAACGCTAGTTTACAAGAAAGAGTACTTTATGAAGTCGCGAATTTCTGAAACTATAAAACCTACGGTAATGCATGTTAGCTCAACTTGTTGGAAATTTATTAATCTTTAAACGCTTCCTAACACATAATGCTAAATAACGTAAGGTTTTTTTTATAAAAATCTAAAACTGAAAAATTATTGTAAATTTCGCAGTTTTTCACGTACTTCGTTGCCAGCACAACTTTTTTTTGCTTGCAAAATGTGGTTTTATAGTGCCCTACGGTGTCTTAACAATGATGTAAAGTTTGACCGTACTACTTAATTTGGCAAATTTCAAGAAAATCGTGCGTTCTAGCCTCCTCGCCATTGTATAGAGCCGAAAATTCTGTTTAAAAAAAAAACAAAAAATATGTCGAAGACTAATGTTCATTGTGGCATACATTGCCAAATTAAGGGTTCACAATGTACAATTTCGTGCTTAGTCTGCTTACCGTACATGAATCCTTATTGGCTTCCCCACCAGCGCAAATGAAGGAGGTGGTGTCAAGGGCAAAGCTGGGCCCCAGTCTTGCGGCTTGCATTTGGCTTTGACAAGTAGCCGGGTCTACGATTGGTACATCAACTTTCTTTAATATTTGCTGATATTGACCTTGTAGACCAAACATATTTTTTCCCCATCCAGATACCCAGCACCTGCAATAGTTAATTTTTACGTCATTACCCATTTTGAATTAAGTGCATATAACATGTAGGTATTATCAAACCGGAATCAGAAGGGGATTTGAAACCGTTGACACAACAAATGTCACAACATTTACCAAGAAAAGAGTTGTTTTTAGATGTAGTGAGTGATTAACTAATCTATTGTCTGTAAATCTCTGAACTTAAATAATGAATATATCCTAGATTGACGTAAACACTGTTGTGTCAACAGTATTTTCTAATCCCTTTCTAATTGCGGTTTGATAATACCTAATCAGACTTAGCGACTCGATACTTAGTTATTTTTAAGACACATTTTGTATGATATCTGCACGTAATTATGTATCAATCAAATCAGAACCATAAAGCATAAGAGTTTTTGTCACTTAAGTAGATTTGTAGTAATAGTTTTACGCTATTGTCATAATTTCGGGCTAATACCTACTGGGAGCGGAATGACACTATGCAACATACCTCTGACCAGTATAAGTAGCTGTATTAGCCGCTGGCAAGCAGGCTCTGTTAATGGTAGTTACAGCGCCATTCATAGGTGATAACGGAACCGGAGTTGAAAGCCGCAGAACCGTAATGTCGTACTGCAGGGTACTGGGGTTGTACGAAGGGTGACTGAACACCTTGGCGATTGTATACTCTTGGTACGGCACTGGCTCGTAAGTCCCGGCGGCGTCCCATTCACCCAAGCGCACTTTAACATTTGGAGCTGTGCCTGAAACACTATACGATACGACACCTTATTCAAGATTCCAGATTTTTAAGTGAGATAGAGACGGGCTGCACCCCAACTTCATAGTTTCAGTATAAGAATATGGCGGACAATAAAAAAAACAAGCTAAATATTTGTACCTACATGTATGTAGACAGACGATGAGTCACAGTTAAAACGTTGTATTGATCAATCAGTACACCTCCGGCGATGTAATCGTTCTGTTTCGATAAAATTAGCGCCTGCAAAGAAAATAGTGGCATATAAATTTTCGTCTTTTTTATTCACGATAAACTCGACTTTTCATGTTTAATATTTTCTAACCTGCCAAGGATATTCTCCGAAATTCGCCTGACCAGCAGCTGGAGCGACTGCTGTAGCTGGCACTGTTTGAAGAGTACCACACGCTATCACAGTAGTGGACGTCCCACAACAGAGTACTTGTCCTGCGGGACACGTTGTCCCTGATCCACCACCACCCTGAAACACAGTTGAGCGTTTTGTAGCTACGATAATTACCTACGTAGATGTACGAATAGGAGAGTTTTAAATAAGAAAAGACTATTCAAAACTTACCGGAGTTACGATTCTTATATCAATCAAACCAGCTCCTGCATTAGTTCCATTATTGGTGCAAGTGCCTGCCGCTACGCACCTGCAGCCTGCTTGTCTTTTGCGAATTCGATGATTGTTAGATTCCCACGAGCCTAATCTATCCCATTTATATTTAGGATTCGTGTCTAAGCTAATACTTCTTCGCTCTCTAGGAAATCTCACGGCGGTGTTGTAAGACGGCACTTGAGCACTGTAGCCGATAATTGGTGGCACTTGCAGCGCCGCTGATGGAGACGGAGTGGTGCCGAACCGCGGGTCGATCGACGGCATTCCTGCAGCGGTTTCGTCAGGATTAATAACACAAACAACGTCAGGATTGTCGCAAAGAATTACAGGTAAAAGCACCCCACCTATTGTCGACGGTTGGCCCGTAGGATACACGGTAGGCGGGGGGCCTGGAGAACCTGTCATATTCATCGGAGGAGGCCCTCCGGTCATATTCATTGGAGGTCCTGTTACGTTCGTAGGGCTCGCTGTAGGCACGAGTATAGGAGCCGGCGGAGCTCCTACGACAATAACGTTTGTAGGAGGCGAGTTTGTGGGTACCAAACCCAAACACGCAGTCAAAAGCCACAGACACATTTTGTATGGTAAATTACGATTGTTAACTGGAGTGCGAACACTGCAGTAGGTGGTCCGCGACTGATGACCAGGTATGAAATCGGAGATGGTGATGAGCGAGCATTAAATATGTCCTTACCGGGTGCAATTGATGGTATTCCCCTAACAATTGTAGCCTTCATGGTATAATGCGCTTGATCACATAGCGACAAATTGTTGCAATTTACAAAATGTGAATAACTAATTTGTTTTACATTTTGTAATCCTATTCATATTTTGTAGTGCCCACTATGACATAAATTTATTGATGGTTGTCTATCGCAGTAATCGTAATGCACATGGACTATGAAAACTGTCGTTTTGTTATTATTATATTGCAGGTGTGATAAAATGCTTCATCATGTTCAGGGTTAAAGGTACAGTTACCAGCAATAATATCTTGGACAACAATAATCCTACATAAGGTATACACCCCTTAGGTAAATGGTTCACTACTACTTTTTGCTATTTGATTCTGATTTATCTGTGCTTTCACGATATTTATTTCTCCTATAAATCTAATGTACTTTGTATACCTGCTTAGATTACTGCAAGAGCGTAGTTGAAAGCTCGCATTTAGTTTGATCAAGTGATGAAGTTAACGTAAAGAAGGAAGATATCAAATAGACATAGGTACATATGCATGTATATTGCTACCACCTAGAGGATAACTCACAGTAGGGCGCACCGAGCCTTCTGATACGCCAGTTAGCGTCAGTCTAAAGCCATGTGTGTTATACAAAATTAGGTAACGGACAGTTTCGCACGGATCCGCTACAGTATCTAGTGTATATTACCCTAATATCTGTACAATACAAACGGCTTTAATACTTAAGGTAAAGCGGGGTAATTGAAACGGTTTTTTAATGGGGTAAGACAAAATGCTACCAGCAAACGCTGTGCCAGAAGGACGACTTTTTTGTCTTTCCCCATTATGAAAACATTTTCATCTTACCCCACCTTACCTTTGTATCCATCGCATCTACAACAAATTTTATGGAGCGAGTTATAGTATTGTAGGTTACCTGTTATTTATACCTATACTTTATCAGAACTTGTTTAGATTAATTTCTACTACCTACAAAAATAAGGAATGTTTAGATAACCCTCAAAACAGGGAAAAAGTAAATTACTACATAAAAGTAAGAATGAAACTCGTGTATAAGTTCGATTATAAATGGAGGATATATTATGTACATACTTATTTAATTTTTTTTGCTTCAATCATCGAACCATATCCTCGCCAAAATAAGTAATCACAAATGGTGTTAACTGTGGAACTATAATCGCTGCGATTATAGTCGTGAGTGGTATAATCTGAGTCACGTTCACGTTTAGAAGCATATTCATATAAATTATCTAAACGCTCTTTGTTGGAAAATCCATTCGACAATAAGAAAATTTCAAAACTTTGCTCAATATTAAGCCCAAAACTTTTAACAACTTGCACAAGTACAAGCAAAATAATGTATCGTACATGATAACAGGGGTAGTAGGTATAATAAGAAATTTTAAAATACAAGATTACTCAATTTAAGAAATTTTACAGTTCATTACAAGAAATCAGACATTTTGAAAGAACTAGGAGAAATTATATCCAAGAAGTAAGTGTATTCGGTATAAGAAATTTTATATTTCACTCCAAGAAAAATTGACTTTCACCTTTAACAGTTATAACTCTTATCATTGTTCTTTATTGCAACCAAAAAAGATTATCCTTGTTCTTAAGAATTTACCGATCTGTTTTAAGGATCAATTATCACTGAACACTTATTATGCTCTTGGTGGAAATGACAAAGTATAAAAAAATCGCTTTATGATTTATGTAAACAGATCAAATGGTTGTCGTAAGCAATAAACTTCGAATAATATTTAATTTTATATCAAGTAGTAATTAATGTTTTCCTGATATGTGAAACTGGAAACTTCTCTTGGCTGAAATAGGTTTCTTTGGTTCCAGAGACTTTTTCTATCTTTGTAATACGAGTACATACATAGTGTGGTGTTGGTAAAACTTGTGGTATAAAATCGAGTTTTTAAGTCCAAATTTTATGGCTCTTTTTATGAGACTCCCGTATTCAGAAAACTTCAGAGTTAAGACTCTAAAGTTTTCTGAAGATAAGTCACACATTTATACCTATTCCAAACATATAAACCGGCAGCATATGGCAAGAGTTGTTTTCAAAGCTTATTTTACAATATCACTTCAAGAATAAAAGCTATTATTGGTGTGAAAAAACCTTGGTTACATAGTGCACTAAATAAATAATATAGCTAAGTTTCTCTTTAGGTAATAAAATTAGGGACCAACTAAAGTCTATGAGCAACAATTCCAATTTTATAGGTAAATACTCAATATACAGGCTGATCAATTCAAATGGGTCAGTGTGGAGGTTTTTGGAAACCATAACAGATAGCGAAATCTTGTCTTAGGAACCATGAGATCGATTTTAGTAAAAAGGAAAACTGGTCACATCCTGTATATGTAGATATACAGATAATCGGCAGCTTAGCCGAGTATGGATACTGTTCTGCAGACAAATTAAATATAGGTAAGTCTCGAACTATGAGTGCATAGGGTACAATCACACTTCAATATTAGTAGTAGGTATCTGCTCCTTCGTCCTCATAAGCATTTCCCAAATACTTAGGTTCATGGGTAATTACGAAATGCTTGCCAGGTAGAAGCCAGGTACCTAGGTACCTGGCTTCTAGACCTACCATCCGCTTGGATGTCCAGAGACTAAATATTAAGTAAAGACTGCTTACTTATTTGAACCGGTTAGATCACACCTGTAAGCTGAGTGAGCTCCGTAAGGAAAAGCCTGAAATTATGTTTTAATAGAAAAGGCCATCTTTCGTCAAAACAGAGAACTACGAAGCTAGCGCTATAACAAAATGGTTTATGTGATAACTTGGTAGCAAGCACCGAAGCCAGTGAGTCAGCCCGCGAGATTCCAGTAAGCGTCTGCATCGGCCATATAGATGGCGCCATGTGCGAACTCGTTGAAAAACGGAGCTCCGCTTTCGCGCACGCCGTACGCCGGCCATAGGGACGTCAATACAAACAACAAGACAACGAGAACGTTACGTATATGTACAGCTTTATGGCGACAGGCGCAGCCAGTAGAGCTCAGTTTGCGCACTCTGCTTGTATTTAGAGGTTGAGCGTGCACCCACTTGACTCGGAGAGATATCGTTATCGCGTGTTCGGATCGGATCATGACTGATTTGTGCTATTTATTCTGGGCTACTTTGGCGATAGTATTTTATGTAGTGAGTTGACGCGCCGAGAATACTAGTTTAATATGGATCACTGATGGTTAAATAGTCGAAATACAATATGAAAGTGTAAGTGTATACCTACTCATTACGTCCTGATAAAAATGTGCGCATCGGTAGTTTCGATTT
>JALPQI010009078.1:0-49953 GCA_025490895.1 Thaumatotibia leucotreta
AAATGCTGCCAGCACCATTGGTACCATGCCGCGGGGGCCGTTTTTAGATTTAGATTTAGTTTAGTTGTATATTTTTATTTATAATGTTGTTTTATAAAATTATAGTTTTAATTTTGTATATTTAGTCGAATAAATAAAGCTTATTTGCAGCTTGTTTCATATTTTGTTTGTGTTTGTTCGAGAGTGGCGATTCTGTTGAGAATCTGGGAATTGCTAGAATGACATACACAAAGCGTGGCAGTTTGCAAGTTTGCAGCAATCACTTATGACGCCAGATTGCATGCAGCACGCGTTTAAATGACCGTTCATTTGTACGGCGATATTGATATGTGAGTCATTAGTTCACGGTTATGATAAAATAGCTTTTGGTTAAAAATAAAATATTTGGTTATATCATCCATCTTTAGATGTTAATAATATGCAGCATTCCCGTGACCATTGTATGTATAACTTTGATACTTCTAGGCCTCGAAGAGATACATGAAATAATACCACGTTTAGATAAAACTCAAAAAACATACTAATGAAAAAATTTGAGTTAATCTCCACATACTTAAGTTAAAATATGTTTTGTCCTTATCTGTTATGTTGACAATTACATTTTTATTAGAATGAGACAAAACACTTTCTGTTGGACTTTTATGAATAGGAGAGTAATTCTATCGTATCAGCAAAATATTTTGAACTTCAGGAAATAAAATAATAGTATTTTATGCAACCGTTGTTTAAGAGAGGTCAAAAGAGGTGAGTGGCGTGGGTAACAATTTGAGGCGAAGCCGAAAATTGTTATGAAAGACGCCACAAGCATTTTTTGACTCAGTTAAACAATGTTGCATACAATACATTTTCTACGACCACACACTTAATATGGCTTAGTGCTTTCGCATGTCCACAAGGACTAATTTAAAAAAATAAAAACTATTCATCAGAAATTACATTCAAAATTAGGTTGGCAACAACGTACCTATTTCATTACGTCTTATATACACGAGGTGTTTTAAAATTCAAAAACGCACTGCGTGGATGCCCGAATACGTTTATAGAGAATAGACAATATAGACTTGTCTTAACATCTATAAGGTAGGTAGGGGCTTAAAGAGGTGTTCACGACTCTGTAAATGATAAATAAAAGTACAGGAGTAAAAAAAAACATTTTACAGCGTTAAATGATGACCTCATTATTAAAATAAGACTTACCATAGTTTTAAAATGCCTGAGTGGATTCAATAACACCAAGTTGCCATTGCGTGACTAATTTTTCATCACACTTGCTGCCTAAGCGCGCCATTGTTTGCGCGCGCAGCGGGAGTAATAGAAAAGTGAAATTCCCTAGGGAGTAATAGAAATGTCAGCACGTCATTTAATAATGTTATGTCTTAAAACTTATTTTTTTGTCGGCAAGTGTGATGAAAAACATTGTATGCATCACGGTCGGTAAGCGGAATACTAACTCGAGTCATAAAAGCCCTCCGCCTAACGGCGTCGGGCTTCTAACACTCTCGTTAGTAATTCCGTACTTACCTCCCTTGATGCACAATGTACTATTGTGAAAAAGGCGGTAAATTTTCTACACATAACAAAATCTCTGACAAAAGATCTTTTTAGTATACGCTTTCAATTTAGATAAAGTTCTTTTACAGATTAAAATATTAACTTCAATCACTTAAAATTGAATTCATCGAGTTTCTTAAAAGAATATGTTTTATCGTAAATATCTGTTTCAGAAAATTCGCTGTTACTAAAATACCTACCAATTAAAGCATAATGAATAGCTTGTTCAATTTTATACACGGATTCTTGACTTGAACTTGATCTTAAAAAGCGGACACACTATTTTTTATAAGTACTTATGGGCGAAAACTTACCAATAACTGGGATCATACCTACTTTGTCTGTGATTCTATATTTTATGCTTTTTCTGTCGACAAAGCAGAAACAAAATGTATAAAAGTAAATATTATTTATGTATGAATAAAATTGCAACTCTTGTTTCAAATTAGGGTGGAAATTGTACAATTGTAATACACACAGGGTCCATAAAGATAAGGGTTTTATTGGGTTACACAGCTATATCAACTCTGATAGGAAATGTTTTGGGTTTATTGTTTCGGAAGTACTTTGGTATTGTGATAATCAGAGATCGGACAAATATGCGTCATTGTTTACAATAATATAGACATGATTCTAAATTTGATTGAATAATTAATCATTTAATCAATTTCAGAAAATCACTTATTTGACACCGGTAACTATGAAAACCTTTATAAATCTTCTTCTTCTACCTAGCGTTATCCCGGCCTTTGCCAGGGTTCGCTTTCATGCTACATTTCCTCCACTTTGCGTGATCCTGATGATTCTATTGTAAGCCCATTCACACTCATGTCAGCTTTTATAAATAGTCACCTTAAATCTTCGAAATCAAATTTCAAGAAATTATTCGTTTAATGATTAATTTAATCAACTTTGGAGTCATGTCCATATTATTGCGAACATATGACGCACATTTGTCCAATCTCTGGTTATAATACAATAAGGCGCTGATCGCTGACGCATGATCTCTTAAATGCGATACAGTTTAGGTTCGGCTTGTCACAACATGTTGATAGCCATTCTATGGAAGTGACACATCCCGATTCAGATTAGGTCCTAAAATGAATCGTATTAGTAGATCGTGCTAGCCCTGGGGGGTTACCATGACGTCCTAATGCGATTCAGTTTAGATTCAGAGAAAGGGACAGAGATGTACTACTCGTATAGCCTTGTCCCTTTTTCTCGACCTAAACGGAATCGCATTAGTACGTCATGGTACCCCCTGTTCTTATTTTACCTACATAATATTACGAATAGTCTTACAAGTATAGACAGACATATACCGTACAAGTATTTATATCGACGGGCCGATTTTTCAATCGCCAGGTAAATATATTCGTCAGAATAAAATATCTCCATCCTTTTTAACACACGCATAAATGACAATGACAGCTGACATTTATCGGACAGATAGTGTTTATCTGGCGATTGAAAAATCGGCCCTACATAGTATAAAATAAAGTCACTTTTTCTGTCCCTGTCCCTTTGTACGCTTAAATCTTTAAAACTACGCAACGGGTTTTGATGAGATTTTTTTTAATAGGTACCTAGAGTAATTCAAGAGGAAGGTTTTTATGTAGGTATAATACCCGTGCGCAGCCGGGGCGGGTCGCTAGTATAAGTATATATCCGTACTACATTCTACAAAACCGTCATAAAAACGCACCGAAATAAAACAAAGAATAAAGTAACTCTAAAAACCTGGGATTTATCGCCAATCTAAGCTCGGCATTCTAAATCTGTTATCTCGGCGTAATTCCGATGAAATAATCAAGATGCTATCCCGCACGACACACGGCATCTGGGTCGACTGTTCCAAGATACGCGAACTATGCAAACACAGCACTGATATTTGAAGTAATTTAACTCATTCCAAAAATTCAACCATTGCATTGTCATAAACCTGTGAGCGCCCACTGCGGAACATAGGCTTCGTATTCGCCATTTGTTACGGTCATGTGCAACAAAGATCACGCTTAAAATGCATTGATTTCTATTCAGAATATAAAAACATTGTATTATACCTTTGTAAGTTACTTATACACGGTGCCTCGCGAGGAAACCACATAATTTTAACTATGCATTCTAGACATCAAAATAAACAAAAAATATTATGAGACCAAATGTCAAATTCCACAAAAAAATAAAAAAAAAAATTTTTTTTACACTTTTTGAATACTTTTTAACATTTCCAATACTTTTCATCACAACAACAATTTGTTAAAACTAATTTTTGATATGTTTTTTTTTAGGGACAGGTTTTTTCGTCAAGTCTATTCTTATTTTTTGATTGTCAGGCAAAAGGTGTGGTAATATTAGAACACATTGTGGCAGCATTGTAATCAAAAAGAAGTTTTATGACGAGTTACGTCGAAAAACTTTTTCCGAAAAAAGGTTAATTATCTTTGGAACCAAGCCGAATCCAGGAAATTTTATATAACATCTAATACTCTAAATATGCTCAGGAATTCAGCATTAAAATAATGTGGGTTCCTCGCGAGGCACCGTGTATTTATATAAGTACGTGATTTTTTTGTGACATAAAATTTTTCGTTGAACATTTTATGTACCTAGTAATTACCGTAAAAAGGGGTAAATAGGAATGCAGAGTAAACTAGTGTGTCAGCCCAGGACAAACAGTCCAGTTTAGAATAACACATATGAAAAAATCTGTTGTTCTAAATTGAACTGTTTATCCTGGGCTAACAGACCAGTTTACTCTACGTTCCTATTTACCCTGCCATTCCTATTTACCCCGTTTTACGGTACTTAATTAAATACAAGTTAGCCGCTTTTACAATGCTACTAGACATTTTTAATTCTTTCCACGATTAACTCATGTGCCAGTAATATTTTATTTCTATGTTGCATCTGAGAGACTTCTTTATAAACCAACTATGTAGTCCGTTTTTCGACCTACTGTATCGTCACACAATTTTAGATTAATATTTTAAAAAAAAAAAAGTAATACTTTCATTCACTCACTCACCGACTCCCGCTCCGCCGGTCCTGGGTCGCTTCATTCGTTTTTCGTGTGCAGTATCGTCAACACCTGTGTACCTACACGTAATTCTCATATTTCGATAAGTTTAGTTTACTTTCAAAAGAAAAGACAAATCGTGATTAGTGATGGGAAAAAGAAAGCACAAAAGTGATGACAAAGATTTACGTAGAAAGATACGGCGTTTGGAAGATAAACTGCGCCGCCGCTATGAATATTCGCGTAAAGGTAACTACCCTTTATTTTTTAATAAAAAATTTCTTGTGTTTACTTATTTGTTCGCAGTTATGGTGATTCACGCAACGAAAAATCAACCGTCTTAACGTGGTAATACGAGATATTATCCAGATGGTTACAATTTTGTACCTTGATGTGGTAATACGTGATATTATCCTGGTTACAAATTTTACGTACTTTCTTGACGTGGTGGTACGCGATGCCATCCTGAAAGTAACTTTGTTTTATATTGTTATCCAGATCGGGACCGAAGATCTGGTTCGTCTTCGTCATGCTCGTCGGGGGGCTCTTATGAACACTCGGTGTACGATGAATATAATAACTTCAGTGGCGATGAAGTGGAAATATTAGAGAATCATTCGCGCTCCGCGACGCCTCAGTTACGATCCGCGGTAAATACTGCTGTAACCGGCGAGGCCGCCATCGCCAGTTCAGAACGAGAGCCTCAACCTGAATCTGTCGCCGCGACGAACGCGAATCAACCATCTACCTCTGCACTGCCGCCAGAGATCTTAAGCATATTGGGAGAGGCTAAGAAGTTAGAACAACCACTGGGCGAGGCCATACCCATTGAACTCTCTGAACGTTGGGGCAAAATCCTAGTAGATGGACTCGAAAATGAGCAAAAGCAGCTACTCGTGGGAAAAATGCCCATACCAAATAACTTTTTATTGGCACAGGCGCCTAAACTAAATCAAGAGGTAGCCGCTGTTCTCAACGATGCAGCAAAAAATCGCGATAAACGACTGGAGACAGCTCAAAACCAATTGGGCGTCGGGATCGCGGGCCTGGCAAACCTTACGAAGGACCTAATAAAAGGTGACTTAGCGAAGTTGGAAATTATTACACGAATTTCCGAAATCTCTCAAATCCTACTGGATTTGCATAACGAAGGGTCGATTAATAGGAAGAACCTATTATTACCTCACCTTGATAAAAAATTCTGGAACGCGATTCAAGGTGCCAAGAGAGATAACTTTTTATTTAGTGAAAAACTAGGAGAAAACATTAAATGCACAAAGGAGATCGCGAAGTCAGGACAAGATATCAAGAGATCTTTTCCAGCTCAACAACGTAAACAACAAGCGACGTCGGGAAACTACCGAGCCCCTCCTCGTCAGTACAATGCGAGGCCGCCGCCGCCGCCCGCTGCGCCCAGCAGGCCCCACGAGCACTCGTCGGCGAGGAGGAAGCCCAGCCAGCGCCGCACGCGCCCTTACCAGCAGCGCCACAACGACCGGAAACGCCGCTAGCACAGGTACACGCCGGCCGTATTCGGTACTACCTACATAACTGGTCATTAATTACGACCGATCCAACCGTGCTCTCCTATGTCACCGGGTACAAAATACCCTTTTGTAAGCCTATTTTACAATATTCTGAGCCAACTAATCCACCTTTTTCTGAACGCGAAATGCATAAATCATTAAATAATCTTAAAGATTTAGGGGCAATCACTCTATGTAACGATGATTTGCCAAATCAATTTATTTCACCGGTTTTCTTGGCGCCGAAGAGTAACGGCGGATATAGATTTATATTGAACTTAAAGACCTTAAATAAATTCGTGTATAAACACCATTTCAAAATGGAGGATATTCGTACAGCTGCCAAACTTGTCACAAAAGATGCGTACATGGCAACTATTGACCTCAAAGAAGCCTATTTTCTAATACCAATTCACCCTGTACATAGAAAATATTTACGATTTAGGCTCAATGATAATTTATATGAATTTAACTGCCTCCCGTATGGTCTTTCATCGGCACCGCTAGTGTTCACAAAACTTTTAAAGCCTTTACTATATGTTCTTAGAAGTCAAGGCCACACATTGGTGGCATACCTCGATGATATTCTTTGTATAGGCAAAGATTACAAAACATGCCAACAAACTGTTGCAGTTTTATCGCGTCAACTAAAACAACTCGGCCTCGTTATCAATTACGATAAAAGTCATTTGGAGCCTTCACAAATACGTAAATTTTTAGGCCTCGAGATTAACAGTAAATTAATGCAATTACAGCTGCCTCACGAAAAATCATTAAAAATATCATTGATGGCTAAAGAAATAAATAGTAAGACTTGTATAAAAATCCGTGAATTCGCAAAATTCATAGGCACTTTAACCTCAGCCTGTCCCGCCGTAGCCTACGGTTGGGCACATACCAAACATTTCGAAAGAGAAAAGTTCTTGGCTCTGCGACGACATAACAACGATTTTGACTCAATAATGTCTCTCAGGTCTTACTTATCTCATGACTTTAATTGGTGGAGCAACGTATTGTCTAAAAGTCATAATAAAATACATAAAAGTACCTACCAATTAGAAATATTCACAGACTCATCTCTTACCGGATGGGGAGCCAGTTGTAATGGTGAAACGACTCGAGGTTATTGGTCAGTCGACGAAACGCGGCACCACATTAATTACCTTGAGCTGTATGCCGCTTTTCTGGGATTGAAGTCTTTTTGTAAAAATAGAAACAATATAGCGGTATTACTGAGAATAGATAACACCACTGCCATATCATACATTAATAGAATGGGCGGTATCCAATACCCCCATCTTAACGAAATCACTAGAATGATATGGAAGTGGTGCGAACAAAAGAACATTTTTGTTTTCGCTTCTTACATCAAATCATGCGATAATATAGATGCGGATAGAGCTTCAAGGTGTACTAATATCGACACAGAATGGGAACTAAATAGTCATACATTTCTAGAGATAACTCGAACATTCGGCAAGCCCGAAATAGACTTGTTTGCTTCACGTTTGAACAAAAAATGTCAAGTTTATGTATCCTGGAAACGTGATCCAGACGCTTACGAGATTGATGCCTTTACAATATCATGGCGAGATAGATTTTTCTATGCCTTCCCGCCATTTGCTGTAATTCTGAAGTGCCTCAGAAAAATAGTAGATGACGAAGCTACTGGCATTATTGTCGTCCCATATTGGCCGGCCCAACCATGGTTCCCACAGTTCTTATCATTAGTGAAATCTGAGATTAAGTATTTTGAACCTAACAAAACCCTTTTGCTGTCTCCTTTCAGGAAACGCCACCCATTATGGCCCAACCTTACCCTGGCGTGTGCGGTATTGTGCGGCAAGCCTATCTAAAGCGCGGTATGCCAAATGATTCAATAGATATTATGTTGAAATCGTTGTCGAATAGCACCCTTAATCAGTATAATGTCGCCTTAAAGCAATGGTTTGCTTTTTGCCAAGTTAATCATGTTGATTTGTTTGACGGATCAGTGTCAGTTATATTAAAATTTTTAACCGAAAAATTTCATAGAAATGCTAGTTACGGGACACTGAATTCATATAGATCTAGCCTATCTTTAATTATGGGAAAAAATCGCTGTAACGATGATTGCATTGAACGATTTTTTAAAGGAGTGTTCAAAAGTAAGCCTTGCTTTCCAAAATACGTCTCCACATGGAATCCTAATTTAGTGCTAGATCATCTATCCAAATTGTATCCTTATGATTCTACAACAATGGATGATTTGTCAAAAAAGATGGTTACTCTTCTCGCGTTGTCTACAGGACAACGTGTGCAGACGTTGTCATTAATAAATCTCTGTGACATTTACACGGAGGAATCACGCATTGTCATTGTAATTAATGATATAATTAAAACCTCAATGCCACATAGGTGTAATCCGAGACTGATTGTCCCTTTCTTTAATAATAATCAATCGATTTGCCCAGCTTTAGCCTTAACTACATATATAAACAAAACTAAACATTTAAGAAACCTGCCTAATACAGATAAATTAATCCTGACCTTTAAAAAGCCCATACACAGTGCCAGCTCACAAACAGTGAGCCGATGGATTAAACAAACTCTGAGTAGAAGTGGAGTGGACGTGAACATGTTCACGGCGCACTCGACCAGACACGCCGCGTCTTCTTCGGCACACAGGTCTGGTGTTTCAATTGACTTGATTAAGAAGACTGCTGGTTGGACTGGTAACTCATTATGTTTTGCGAGATTTTATAACCAGCCCCTAATCGATAACGAAGATGACAGTGCCTTTGCTCAGGCTGTGTTGAATTCTTAATCAGATATTAATTATCGTTATGTAATCAACACATAATATGTTTATAGCTAAGTTAACTATGTAACTTTTGTTTTCAATTAGGAACTGTTATAATATACATAATAGTTCAATTATGATTGTTTTATTCTGCAACTAACGCTAAACATCCTACATAGTTGGTTTATAAAGAAGTCTCTCAGATGCAACATAGAAATAAAATTTATGGTTAAACGAACTTACCTGAAGTGAAGTTCAACCAAAATTTTGTGAGATGTTGCATCTGAGAGACTTCACAACCCTCCCGACCCTTGTCATTCCAGCACTCGCAAGTACTGAATGTCAAAGCAGATCCCCACGTTGCAGAATAAAAGTCAGGGTTGCTCCTCTAAAACGAATGAAGCGACCCAGGACCGGCGGAGCGGGAGTCGGTGAGTGAGTGAATGAAAGTATTACTTTTTTTTTTTTTAAATATTAATCTAAAATTGTGTGACGATACAGTAGGTCGAAAAACGGACTACATAGTTGGTTTATAAAGAAGTCTCTCAGATGCAACATCTCACAAAATTTTGGTTGAACTTCACTTCAGGTAAGTTCGTTTAACCATAAATTATTTTCTAATAGTTTTGCTCGACCGAATTATTTTCCTCAACTCGATCTTAAACAACAAGTCGTTCCACGGCGTTTTAGCTTCGCGTAACTTGTTCGAAGCTAAGTTAAGCGCGTAAAGGTGCATTTAGACTGAACGAGCATTCGCTCATTCTATCCCCCACTCTACGAAATCAACGAATTTCTACGAATCACGTTTTGTGTAACGAACGAATTTCGTAGAGTGGGGGATAGAATGAGCACCTTAAGATACTGTAAATTTCAATACTGTGGTAACGCCGGGCCGCAGTTCCAACCATTTTTCCAAAGGTCGCGGCCGGATGATTTACTAGTTCAATATTACGGAGTCAGGTGCCGACACTTAAATTAAATCAGGAAAATATGGTAGTCAGGGAAAATTATGTGTAGCTATGTAAATTCATTATTTAACTATTAACAGATGACCATTCTAAAACTGCGAAGGTGATTCCATGCTATTTTTGAGTTAGTTTTTATTACCAGCATGCCACTTTATAAAAGTAAACCGAATTATTATGATAAGAATAATAGATTTTATTTTGTTTCATTTATTATACGGTACACCGAACACCAACAGAGTAGGTACATAAGGCAATTTTGCATGAAATAAGTGGTAATTATGTACTTATATAGGTACTTATTCACCCCAATTATAGGTGAACACTTAATTTACCAGTTAAGTTCTACACGACTAAATTCAGTAAATTTACGAATTTCGATTTTCGCGGTAGTTAGTAGGCCAGAATATCTTAACATTTTCACAACAAAACTTTGATAGATTCAGTTGTAATGCACAATCCTTTTCCTTCAGTTTTACGTGGAAACTTTGGAAACTTCCGAATTAATATTGCTGTCTCAATGAACTTCAGTATCCATTGTACTAAAGCCAATTGAGACAAAGATAAATTCGTGCGTTTCCGTGAAATATGGAGGCAAAGAATTACGGACATCATCTGCAATCACGATACTGTAACAATAGGGATAATGACTGTAGTTTTTCTTTTTTTTTAAAGAAAGAAAATATTTATTCATCAAATCAATTATCTAAATAACAATCAACATCCGCAACACAGGCTTCGTCAGGTATGGCTACAACAGAATATCAACATTAGGCATCGTCACATACAATTAGGTACAAAGATGAAATCCGCAACAGGCTTTGTCAATCTTAATAGCTAGTTACTTGTACCACGAACACCCCGAAACGTACCCGGCCCAAACGTGCCCACTACACTAGCAGCGTTGCCGCGCTGTATGGCCAATGAAATGACTGTAGTTAAAATAAATTATTTAACATTATGCACGACATAATACACGAAGAAATTATTACTAAGATGTAGATTGCAGTATTTTTTGTACAGAACTTCTATTAAATAAATTGAAAAGAACTTAAAAGAGTAGGTCATTTGGCAGTACTCAAACGTGACGTCACTTTTGAGTATTTCATATAAAATTCCATATCATAGTGGTCATCGTTTTGACATTTCGAAAAAAAAATGCTGATTTGACTTGCCAGTCATCATTCCTATTATAACTATAAAAATAAAATAAAACGGTTAAACATTTGTGTTAACTTATTTGTGACCGTCCATAAGAAAAGGTACCTTATGGCAGTTTCTAGTTACGGAGATATTGGCGATTTTGTAAAACCATTCAAAATTATCATTTTTTCTTTTTATATAAAATAGTAAAATATACAAACAGGAGTATATGTGTACCTTGGTGTCAGCTGTATATGTTAATTCTTTCTTTACTAAATTTGAGTTCAAAGTTTAGTAGAAAAGGTCCCTTGTGGGAAAAGCATACAAAAATGACATTAAAGCTCAACATATTTATACAGTGTGTAAATCTAATACGGGCGATCAATTAAACCAGGCATGGGATTCATTAGTGTAATCATAAATTACAAGGTTTTTTTAAAGTTACTCTTAACCACTCACTTGCTTCATGTAGCTTATGTTACATGTCATCGCTCTTATTTTACATAGACATAGAGTCTATCGCAAAAATCAAAGCAAGTGAGTTTTTAATTGTGACCCAACAGAATTTTTTTAAGATTATCGGAGCAGCAATGTAGGTACGAACATTTGTTATTGTTGATATGGCAGTTATGTCATCTGCTTTTGAAATTAGCTGTCAACGAGCATCTAACTCGCGTATGTTGCTCTACATTGCGCGCCGAATTATTTTGTATGGAAAATTTTGTTGCTTTAATTTTAAGTAAAAGTTATTTGAATGTACTTATTATGTCATAAACTAACACCCGTTAAGAGCTTCGCCCGTATTAGACTTACACCCTGTATAAAATCATTATATTTGTTTACAAGTATTTGTTTGCAATTTTTGCTTTTTTATACTATGGCGATTGTAAACAAGTATACGGCTGCCCTGATGGTACGCAGTAGTCAGTCACGGCAGCTTTCGTGAAATCCATGGTACTCATATCTGATATTATAAACAAGTTTAAGCTTTTTTTTTTTATTATTCCGTTCATATGAGCGTGTTGCTCTTTTCAAAGGGGTTTTTTCATGATTTGAACGTCACATTAAAAAAACCATAACTGAGTTCCAAGGAAGAACCCCTATCAATCATAACCCATGTAACTTCCAATGGGAACACACTTAAAACTAGGTTCAAACTTCATTTGACGATTTCTCAAAAGTGCATTTTTAGCATGTGTCAATTTAATGTTTTTTTATTTTTTAAGTGTGAGACTTAGACACGTGTTTTTTTTGTATTAGATAGCTTATTTAATGTAGATTTAGGATCTGTGCTTAACTCAATACCTGCCATAAGGGACCTATAGCCATGGACGGTCACATTTATTGCCAACATATAAGTACGAAGCGTCGCATATTACTACTAGTCTAATGTGAATCACCCCACAGGCTGCAAGTATTTTTTTTTTATACCACGTCGGTGGCAAACAAGCATACGGCCCGCCTGATGGAAAGCAGTCACCGTAGCCTATGGGCGCCTGCAACCTCAGGGTGTCACATGCGCGTTGCCGACCCAATAAAAATAACGTTGGCACAACAAATAAGTGGCTCCACTCCACCTGATCGTAAGTGAAAAGTAGAGCCCAAATCGCGGCGGCAACGAACAGGAGACAATTAGTAACCTGTTAGTTGCCACCGCCTTGCTGGCCCGCTAGATGCTGGTAAATACACCGGCTGACCCCGAAACACGGCAAACACGAAGGTAAGTCATTTCACGGGCGTTTACACCGAATGTACGGTGGTAGCCAACCAGGCGGGTACTAGTAAAAATACCCTACCACCGGCTGAGAAGCTGGATACTCAGTATTTCCCTTAGTCGACTCCTACGACACCCACGGGAAGAGAGGGGCGGTGATTTTTGTATTCTTACTCCGTCACCGCACGGACAAAGAAACAAACATATTTTTATATGTCATCCATCCAATATAAATATGCAATAACCTTTTAAAAGGGGCGGACGTTTTAAATACCAAAGATAAACTAATAGACGTTCTAACAAACGCTCATAAACGATTAAAACGGATCTCTAAAAATGTTACAAAACAAGAAAAAAACAATCTCGCTTTTATGGCTTCCGCCCTTCGCATTATGAAAATGAAGTTTTTATATTTAACGCACCAAGTTAGACAAAAGGCGGGTTGTAATATTATTTTTATGCTAGTTATGACCTTTGGAATTTCAGATGCTTTTTAAATGATGTTGAACTAAAAATGGGTATTTTTTAAGCTAAAAACCTGCTTTCAATATAAAATATCATAAAATTCATGACAAAGTCTAGTTCTTTATTAAAGTAAGGACTGTTCATTTTACTAAGAGGACAAACTTAAACGTCTATTATACATCGGTTTTAAAATCGATCGATGAACAGTTTACAGCCATGAAATTAGCAAAGCCATCTTTTTCAATTAATATATGTTTGCTTTTCAAGTATCCATTACTATATCTGATAAGACATTATTCAATTTGATAATCACTGTGAAAATATTCACTGTGAAAGATTGCAAATATCTAGGACACTTTAAGTCGACGTTATACTAAATCATTAAACAATTTAGAGAGTGTCATATGCTTGAAGATTCACCGAAGTCTAAACACAGAAATCTTAGTTGCATATTGCATACCTTAAAATTGGCTATTGAACTTTACGTCGTTTCACTAAAAAAGTATGGAATTTTTGCATTTTGGTGGCTCACAAAAGGTACCTTAAATATGATAGTAATGACATTACCGCAGTCCTAATACTGTCATCTTGTCGTAGAAGAGTATGTGTCTGAGTAGAAAATCATACAAAAAAATAATTTCGGGAAGAACGCCCTTGCTTGGCAGGCAATTTGATTATAATATGGTCTTTTAACTGCTTCCTATTTCGCAACAGGGCCAAGTTAGCTGGGATATTTATAGAAAATATTGCATCCAAAATCGGTTTTTTTATGTCTATCGAAGACATAGTATCTCTCACCGGTTATTTTGGTCTAATTTGGCAAGGGCACATCATAAGGCATCATAAGGGGATCTTTGACAGCCTCTGTAGCCTAGTTGGTAGTGACTCTGCCTACGAAGCTGGAGGTTCCGGGTTCGAATCCCGGCGAGGGCATTCTTTGTGTATTTATTTATCACAAATGTTTGTTCCTTGGTCATGGCTGTGTATGTATCTAAGTATCTATACGTATCTATCTATTATATATATCGTCGCCTGGTACCCACAACACAAGCCTTAATTGAGCTTACCGTGGGACTAGGTTGATTTGTGTAAGATGTCCCAAGATATTTATTTATTTATTTATTTATTTATTTATAAGGGTTAGACATTAGAGCTATTTAATTAAATAATCATAGAATTTGTTTAAAAAGACGATATCCATAAAATTGTCTTCATCTTCATCCTATATAGCGGTAATGGCCCATTGTTTCTATCGTTTCTTAAGTGTACCTACACTTAAGAAACGATAGACTAAAAACTAAATCATTTAAAAAATTCAAACGTGTACAGTTCGCAACTAGTCGTAAAATATCAAAAAGTAGTTTGCAGAACATAAGTTTCGTGGCCAAACAGTAGTCTAAAAATGTAGTTGCCGATAATTAATATATTAATTGAGACATTACTTATTATTTGTCTATTTTTAGTTAAATAATATTTCACAAATAAAAATAAATTATGATAAAAGAAAAAAATATTTACGTGAGGTTTTTCATGTCCGCTTAGTAAAATGAACAGTCCTTAGGCCTAGGAACTAGAAAGAAGTCGGATAACATTAACTTAAGTTGGAACATTTTAGCTATATTCAATTTTAACCCTTCACTACTGGTCCGATAAAAATAGCATAATTTTATTATTGGGCCAGTAGTGACGGGTTATAACAGGCAAGACTTATTAAGAATTTACATTCAGTAAAAAAAGATGGAGTTCTAATTGGCCTAGCATCTGTCAAAAGACAATAAAACTGATGGAAGGAACGGACGCCAGGATTACACTATAAGACATACATTAAGTCTTATAGTGTTTCATTATATTCAGCCATTATTCGCCCACTGCTGAGCATAGGCGTCTCTTCTTGTACGCCACTGGTCCCGGTCCTGAGCTAACCTCATCCAAAAGTGACCCGTATTCTTCCGAATATCTTCCACCCATCGAGCGGTCGGACGCCCTGCGCTTCTCCCATCTGATAGATGTACGAGTATGTAGCTCTGCCAGTCTTCATAATGTCCATTTATTTTTGTCGTATATGTATAATAATTTGAACTTCGAACTAGTACATATTATGTAGGTACCCTATAACTAGTAAAGGAATAAACAAGGACAATAAAGGATGTAATTCAATACATTCACGCGCAAAACCTTTTCCCGACTTTGTATGAACATAAGTAACTTCTTATACTTCCCGCAATCGCCACAAAAATGCCACGGGACTCATAATTACCCAATAAAAGAATTATATTACTTACTCTAACCAGCGCTTTATTACGACGTGCCTCTAAAATCATGTGAAAACTAACGACTTTAGCAATTAAAACTACAATTACGAAAGACTAAAATGTAGCAGAAATAGTATTTCGCTAATTTTCCCATCCAGCACGCTACTTTTCATTTTTTTAGTACAAAAAGTTACCTAGACGCTTACGACATAAGATTTATATTACGAAGTGAGTTGGGTTGGAGATGAGTGCTTGGGAAAGCTATTCTAGGATTTTTCGCGTTAGTGCTGTTTGGTAATCCTAAGTGCAATTATATGAAGACGAGTCGTGCGCTCATAGGAACCAATTCGAATTAATCTTTTAGGGCATTGGTTATTCCTGGGTGCTTAGGCAATTGCCAATCGCTAACGCTTAATCGTCAATTGTAAACGAAAGGCAGCTAGCTGTCTTTGTCGCACTAATATGAAAGAGTGACAGAGAGGGAAAACTACGATACGCTACTAAGCGTTAGCGATTGGCAACTTGGCTAAGCGTCCTGGATCTTTTTAGGCTTTTATACTATACACAAAAGGACGCAAGCACGCAAATGAGTCGAATGCTCGTTTACTGATTTCAGTGATCGAGTTAGGCTCTCCGAGTGTTTTTTAAGAAACGGGAACATACAGGGTGGTCCAAACCTTGACGTCAAAAAATTTTTTTTAGGTTCCCTACGTCATGGGCTATTAGAATATACCCCATGTATGTTAGCCGATTTTTTGTAGTTTTCGAGTTATGAATTTTTAAAAAATTTTTTTGAGAAATTCTGGAATGAAGAATATTTATTCTTAAAAAAAAAACTATTGGGTTTTTTAATATTTTCTTTTTGTAAAAGTATTACTACAAATAAAGCATTTACTTACAAAAAAATTAGCGTCCTCACTTTGATACAAGTACGATAAAAATACCAAATTCAAAATTTTACGTTAAAAATGCATCAAAATAGCATTAATGTACGTAAATAAAAAAAATAAAACATATCCCAAGGATTTTTGGTAATCTAAAGACTGCCCGAGACCTTAACCTTTCGTAAACGCAAAAAAAAGTGATACTTAATAATGAGGATTTTTCGGAGTAGTCGGTCAAATAAACTTAAAAAAGCTTAAAATTTTAAAGTAGTAAAAAAATACTTGAATAACTACACAAATTGAATTTTCGTGGTATTTTCTGTCTTTGTTTATTGATAAGAACAACAAAAGAGACGAAATTTCACTTTATTTTTAAATAAAAAATTTAGAAGTTTTTTTTTAGTTTATTTGACCGACTACTCCGAAAAATCCACATTATTAAGTATCACTTTTTTTTTGCTTTTACGAAGGTTTAAGGTCTAGGGCAGTCTTTACATTACCAAAAATCCTTGAAATATGTTTTATTTTTTTTTATTTACGTACATTAATGCTATTTTGATGCGTTTTTAGCCGAAATTTTGAATTTTGTATTTTTTTATCCTACTTGTATCAAAGTGAGGACACTATTTTTTTTGTCAGTAAATGCTTTATTTGTAGTCATACTTTTACAAAAAGAAACTAGTTAAAAAAACATAACAATTTTTTTTTATTAATAAATTTCTTAATTCCAGAATTTCTCAAAAAAATAATTTCTAAAATTCATAACTCGAAAACTACAAAAAATAGGCTTACATACATGGGGTATATTCTGATAGCTCATGACGTGAGGAATCTAAAAAAAAATTTTTGAC
Source organism: Thaumatotibia leucotreta (assembly GCA_025490895.1). Classification (NCBI taxonomy): domain Eukaryota; kingdom Metazoa; phylum Arthropoda; class Insecta; order Lepidoptera; family Tortricidae; genus Thaumatotibia; species Thaumatotibia leucotreta. The sequence goes on from JALPQI010009078.1 coordinate 17,153, forward strand.
GTCAAGGTTTGGACTACCCTGTATACTTGTAATATTTTCAAGCAACTGGTATTAACAAAAAATAAATAACGTATTCCGTGCGCCAGTTTAAAATGACAAAAATGTAATTAAACCTCAAAACTATTGTAACATATTAAAATATTGGTCTTATCACAAACTTAAAACCGTGAACCTTGAGTTCACATAATATAATAATATGTTGCCGTGTGGTGACGGCAGTAAGAATACATTTGTCACCACCCCAACTCCTCTTTCGGGTGTCGTAAGAGTCGACTAAGGGATTGAAGTGTCACTGACCATTCTACAAGGTTGATGATGGGCAGCAGCGTCATCACAGTGGACACACTTACTGCGATCGCCAATCTGCTTGCCCAGCGTGGCGATTATGGACATTTACCGCCTAATGCGTCTATACGCATAGTTAATAGGAGAGGCCTACGTCCAGCAGTGGACTTTCATAGGCTGATGGGTCCAATGTGCACTACAGTGTTATTCACTAAGGAAATCGCCTTGCTGTCAGCGCTGCGGCAGCGTCGAGCCTAAAAATGGTATTCACTAATGTACTTTAAACGACACTAGCGCTCGGCGACGAATGCGGCGTGAGCTGGAACTACACTTCGTCGAGAGTTTGACGTTTAACGTACGAACTTCGTAATCTCTAACGAAAAACAGCGATGAACTTGCCCACAACCTCGCTCACAGCCTCGATTCCTAATGTCAAATAAAACAGCTAGGATTTTAGACAAGGCTCGACGTCGAACTCGTTGACGAACGCAGCGTCGAATGTGTGAATAAGAGAATAGCATAGCTGATCCTTTACGCTGGTCACAATTAGCCTACAGTTCGACTCTTCAAGAGTCGGGAACGTTCCCTAGTAATGTCAGCCGACAAATATCTCTCCCACAGTCCCTCCTGTAATTGCGGACTGGTGTAATTGCGGCGCACGCGATGCGGTGTCAACTGAGCGGTGACGATTACTGGTACACTCGGATTTACAAGTCATCGTACTGAGGCGTATTTCTCAAGCTTGTTATACAAACGGAAGTCCTTCTTTTCTGCATTGTATTGTACTCATTTTTCGTAAAGGTAGATTTAGACCAAACGAGCGAATGCTCATTCTATCCCCTACTCTACGAAATTCGTTCGTTACACAAAACGTGATTCGTTGATTTCGTAGCATTCGCTCGTTTGGTCTAAATCCACTTTAACTCGACATCAAACGTGTCTTTTTTACGGACGATTGTGGTAGACACACGTCTTTGAGTGGCTTAAGGTTGTAGTACCTTCGAAACATTAAGTACAGATGTCGCTAGTGATTAGTTTCACAATACCATTGACTAAATTCGCTGTGATGGACGGAAGGTCGTCTGGCGTAATTGGAAGCACGTTGGATCGGCAATCCAGCATTTCATTGCAGTATTTTTTTTCTATTTTCACTATGTTCACATCTGTTACGACATTGTGGGACATTTATTTGTATTAACTTAAAAATATACCTGGTTACGAGTTTCACGATATGTGTCAAAGACGTCAAATGCTATGGAAAGTCAGCCATGTTTGTTTACTTTTTTTTTGGATTCTACTGACGAATAGTATAGACATCAGTAGCTAACCCCCGTATTCATAAACGTTTGTTAAGTTAACAAGCCTTATGGCCTTATGGACACATTGTTAAGACCGAAAGGGACAAACAATTATTAGCGGCTTGTTAAGTTAACAAACGTTTGTAAATAAGGGGATAAGTACCTAGCTAACATACACACATCCAATTTGTAGTTGACGGTGATTGTACAAGCAGAAAGTAAAAATGGCAGACAATTTCCTAAAAAAATAAAAAAACTTCAAACCCTCACTAATTCATGTTTCATAGGGTTATTTTTGTATTGCAGTCGTACATGCCTATTTGCCTAAGGCTTTCTAGACTATTTTCAATAAACTTGTTCTTTGGACAAGCCATTAGAAGAGCTTAGTTGTGGAACAGATTGCTAGCATAATTGTATATATTTGAAAATACTTGTTTTAAGACATAATACTGCCTTGAAGTGATATTTTTTAAGTACATAAATAAATGTTCAGAAGTCGACATCTATTTGCAATGTGCTGTTTTAAGTAAGTTCGTTTAATTTAGGAATTTTGTTTAGGCAAAGGCAGGAATTTACTAACATAAAGTCCATTCATCCTTAGTTGTTTTATGTAGTAAACAACTATCTAACTTAAAAGTACACGTTTTCTGTTGTAAAATGACATATTTGCCTATACCAAAATACCCGAGTCCGTATTTGTGCAGTCCGTCCGTAGTGATTAGTAAATTGCTTAATTTGTAATCAAGGAAACAGCAGTTTACCACAGAAAACGTGTAGGTTAGAAAGTTGTTTACTAGATAAGGATAAGACAACTAAGGATGATTGGACCGTACAGGCTTTTACTGAAACCGAGGAATGCGATGCAGATTTAGCCAAATTTATCTTCATCCCCACGTTTCTAACAACTTTACAGGGTTCGTGGTCTGCAGGCGACTGACGTTAAAACTGACTGACTTTAAAAAAGTAAAGTACTTAAATAATGTGACAAAGTACACTCCTTCGATGTTTTGCTTATTCTAAAATTTTTCACATAATTCATGCCGCCAATAAAATTCATCATCATTCCCAAAATACATTACAACCAATGCAATAACCAATATTAAATAACGTATCTCACAGCTTTCCTCATTTTATAACTTTTTAATGTTTCTCATAAATTGTACCCGTAATATTTAAAACATAATGCCATGAATAATCAAATTAGGAGTTAATAATAAAACCGACCCATTAAAAGTCGTATTAGTAAGTACCTAACCCAGAGTAATACAATGGTTTTTAAATTTATGATACTATACTAAAATAAAGCCGGGGCTTGACATGTTAAGGTGCATGTAGACCAAACGAGCATTCGCTGTTATATCCCCCGTTCTACGAAATCAACCAATCTCGTTTTGTGTAACGATCGAATTTCGTAGAGTGGGGGGATAGAACAGCGTATGCTCTTTTGGTTTGAACGCATCTTTAAGGTGCATGCAGACCAAACGAGCATTCGTTATTCTAACCCCCTACTCTACGGAATTCAATCGCTATACAAAACGTGATTCGTTGATTTCGTAGAGTGATAAAGATAAAGATAAAGATAAAGATATTTTATTTGCTAAGGACACACAGATATACAAGTACAGATAGTAGGTACAACACGGTTTCGGAAGCAGGTATCCTGTCGTCATCCAACATGCAAATTATGTTTAGAAATACAAACTACCTATATTTATCATTAAAATTAATACATTTACTTTAAATTGGTAATTATTTGATATTACTATTATCATTAATCATTAAGGATTTCAATTCATTAATAAAATTATACATTTTGTTTCCTTTCTGGTATGCAGAAATTTGAGTGGGGGATAGAATAGCGAATGCTCGTTTAGTCTGCACTGCACTGCATGCACCTTTAAGATCTTTGCGACAATTCTTTTTCGGTCATCATCATCATCAACAACGGTTTTTTCGGTATCAAGTGGCAAATTAATGTACGGTCCACGGCCGGGAAAGGGCCATCATCATCATCATAATACAGAAAAATGAATATCGACAACAATACTCGATCACGGTTAATTCTAATCAGTTCAATTTATACGATACTAAATATATGTAGGTATATTAGCCTGATACGTCAAAATATACTTTAGGTATGCATACATTTATTAATACATATTCTTAAAGATTATCAAAGATAAGAATTAAAGTGCTACGCTGTTTATACAACAACAGATAAAATAGATTATAAGTCATTACTTAAATACAAAATTAAAAATAAATTAAATTAAATAACTACATGAAAATGAACGTCTAGAAACATAAAAAAAAATAACTAAAGATGCTCACATTTATACAGGTAAATTCACTAAAGCTGGCACGAATGGAATGAATGAAATGAATGACATCTATCATTGTGTGTATGCGGTCGTTCTATAGCAACCTGTCTCTACTGCCATTAAGACATCCACACATAGATACTTTCTGTCACTTACTCGATTCATTCGTGCCAGCTTTTGTGAATTTACCTGTACCGAACTACGTTAATTCAGAGTATGTGTACAGTCAAAGACAAAATAAGGTGTACACAAAAATGTTCAAAAATATGTCCCAGTCCCAGTGCACTCTAACTCTGTGTAATAAGAACGTCGTAACATATTTATGAGCGGATTCATTCGATAGGTAAGTACTTATTTTTGCACTTGACTGTACACGACCACCTCAAAACTTAATAAATTATGATCACGAATTCATAGAACCATAATCGCATAAAACAATCGTTAAATCAGTTTTATCGTCATTAAACATTGTATGTTCGCTTTTCAATGAAGAGTTGTTAATAAAATATCGATAAAGCTATAAAACTTAAGCGTATGGTGCTAAAAGATTATCGTAAATAATCAATATGTTGCTAAATCTCTATTTATTGTGTAACTCGTAAAAAAACCGAGGTAAATTTCGTCAGATATTTTACAAGACTTGTGTTAGTAACTAAATTTTAACAAGTTTGATTTCTCGTTTATCCACATAACAAATACAGAAGTATCATTCCTTTGCTGTAAGTACATACAATAGGGCTTCCTCGATATTACTTTTATATTAATCTTTTCCTCATTACATTATATCAATACAATGATAGATCTTCACATGAAGCCTGTCCACTTTCAACTGCCCCCTATCTAGATTCTTATATATGACAGAGACGGCAAGCATTCTAAAGTTGAATTCTATATCATGCCAGCCCCCTTCGTCATCTGAAATAAACTGTAAAGGATGAATACCTTTACAGTACCTAACAACCAACTTCATATACAAGATACTAATGAAAAAGCAATTATTAAATCATTTATATGTATTATTAGCCGGTTATTTGATCACAGAGATCGAATGCCATAACATTTTTTTCTTAAATAGTGCAATTCATCAATTATGCAATTGATCATTAAAGGCCTTTAACTAGGTATGTATATTTTTTTTGCAATCAACTCGGGAGTGTAAAAAGTAGCAAATTATTCTATACACCGTGTTTTTATTGATTTCCGTTAAATTGAACAGGTTACTTGGGACATTAATAGAATTTGCCTGGTATATTGGCTTTTGTTAATTTCGTAATTTTTTTTTTAATTTTCATAATATAATAAAATAAATTTTCATAATATTTTTTGTTAATTTAAAAAAAAAAAATTACGAAATTGAACTTGCGTGTGAGAGAACCTTAAGAATAAGATCTCAGGTGACTGACGGCACACGTCAATATAAGTAACATTAGGATGTAATAAAGGTTGCATTGCAATACACTTGTTCAGTCATTAAACTTATTTTTTTAATAACTCAAAAACAGGTTTCTTAAAGAAATTTATTATTTTTGACCTAAATAAGCTTCCCTTCAATTTAACGGAAATCAATAAAAACACGGTGGTTATTTATCAAAAATATTGTAAGTAGTCAAAAACAAAATAATTTCAACAAAAACTCATCCACTACAAAACCGTGAACAAAAACTCCCACATTAAATAAACCTTTTCAACAAATGAAGCGTATCCGATCCCTCGATAGGTCAGGATCGTATTTCAGGAACAAAAGCAAGGTGCGTACACGCATGTCATTCCATAATGGCGTAACTACCAAACACGGTCCTTAGTACTTCTTACTAGCATTGTACAGAAGAGAAGTTTCCATAATTGGGAATGGTCTTATAGAAAGTTCTCGGAATATTATTTGCATATTTACTGACAAGCCTTAGGCCGCCTTAGGTACAGTCGACGTCAAAGAATCATTACGGTTCTGGTGCCAAAAATATATTTGTTTACACGACTTTAATGTCAAGGCAATTCCTGTCAATATATTTTTGGCACTTAAATAAATATATCTTTAACGTCGACTGTATAATGAGGGATTTCTGAAATTACGTTCACCAAGGCGGTAGCACTGAGGCGTCAGGTCCAGAAACTTGTCTTAATTCTCAGAGCGCCTATAGTTTCGTGTTTAAATGTTTTGTATGAGTTAGTAAAATTATATAAAAAAATAAAAATAACTTCTACTTAGTTTTTTTTTGGAGTTAGATAATTGTGTTTCTTAGCTGGAGCCAACTAGTGGTACACGTTTTCGAGAAAACCCTAATTTCTTTGGCACTTGATTAGTGGATACTAACCGTTACTAGTTCATATTGTGGAATTCAAATTCAAATCCCTAATCTAAACGAAGATGTTCTCAGTGGCAATTTGCCTGAGAGTACATGTATATCGTAAATGGTCTATTGGTCATTTGACACAGTAAATCCACTTGTTTTACATGGGATTATGATGTAACTTCAGGAGCAATCGATTTAACATAAGACTGTGCTTATTAAACTTAACAATATTTATTCAGTTAGCGTAAACAGATTTTTGGCTTCTTACTCCTCCAGGCGACACGGATACCACTACATAACTAAATTGTGCCTTACTGGATGTGCCGGATACCACTAAATAACTAAAGTTGCCTATCTTTTTGAAAGCTCTATTTAACTTCAAATTTATCCTTAAGTGAGAGGTGTCCGTACTTAATGAAGGATTTCGATTTTAGGCCAACGTTCAAGGCTAATAACTAAATATTAAAATAGTTTAAGCATTTCGAGATAACTGGAATAAGGTATGAAACAGGATTCGAACCCTATATCTAGTTACAACACCGTCACGACTTTTTTGTTGTTTATACTTACGACTTTTTGCCACACAGAATTTAATAATCAAGATTACACGGTTACAATAGAAGAAAGGTCTTAAGTAACATTCATAACTTATAGTGCTCGCTTATAAAATAATATTATGCCAAATTAAACTTTATTGCAATGAAAATAAGAGTGGTCGAAGGAATAGCAGAATAAATAATAGATGTGACATTTTATAGTAAATTAAGACAAAGCGGTCACGGTGGACGAAATCCTTTGGCAGGTGCCATGATGAAATTGATAAAGGATAGTTTGCCGCAAAGGACTAGTAAGAATATAAGAAATAGACAGGACAGATTATCTATTTAGGTTGAAATGTGTGAAACTGTCACATCATCACATCATCAGCCTATATCCGTCCACTGCTGGATGTAGGCCTCTCCTATTTACTATGCGTATAGACGCATTAGGAGGTAAATGTCCATAATCGCCACGGTGGACAAGCGGATTGGCGATCGCAGTAATGTATCCAACATTATGACGCTATACTGCCCGTCATCAATTTCTATCAAATAATGGTCAGTGTCACTCCCTTAATCGATTCTTACGACACCCGCGGGAAGAGTTAGGGCAGTGACAATTGTATTTTTAATGCCGTCACCACACAACCAATCTGTAATTCGTAATCGTGTAATCGACTCTCAAATATAGAAAGAAAGAAAAGAAATAAAACAAAGAAATAAAATGTATTAATGACAAGCACAGTAGACAGACACACATTTAACAAATAAGTACACAACAACAGCTTGCCTCAAGAGGGTCACAACTCAGCATGTAGCTGGCTAAGCCAGCGCTGTTCTTATTTATACACATAGATAATTACTACATACCTAGTACAAAACAAAGTCGCTTTCTCTATCCCTATGTAACATCATCAGCCTATGATAGTCCACTGCTGGACGTAGGCCTCTCGTATTAACTATGCGCATTAGGAGGTAAATGACCATAAAGGCCACGGTAGGCAAGCGGATTGGCAATCGCAGTAATGTATCCAATATTATGACGCGATACTGCCCATCATCACTCTTTTATCAAATAATGGTCAGTGACACTTCAATCCCTTAGTCGACTCTTACGACACCCGCAGGAGGAGTTGGGGTGATGACAAATGTATTCTTACTGCCGTCACCATACGGCCAAAAAACTACCTACGCAACGGATTTTGATTTAGATTAGTGCCATCTGTGGATACTATTCTTTGTTCGATATCTAGCCGCCAAAGCACCTGCTTCACGGGGAGGCGACAAAATGCCGCCTATCGCCACCGTGGCGAGACAAAACAACCCTTATCTCGACCTTATTCATAGAGCCAACCAAGTTCATCGCTCAGGTAAACCAGTACAGGAGATACCTACTCTAGAATTATAACTAACGATAACGTGAAACTCAAACATATTTAAATATTTGGCAAACGGGTTACTCACTTAATTTAAATCAGCCTCTATTTTTTTTTTATTTATTTATTTATATTAAACTTTATTGCACAGTAAAAAATACAGATACAACAGGCGGACTTAATGCCATAAGGCATTCTCTACCAGTCAACTTACATGCCAAACAGAAAAACATTAATGGTGCGGGATGTGAAGAGTTCATACTTAAATACACTAACAAAATATGAGTACTTGCTAATAATAATTTAGTTTATGCAATATAAAGATGATAATGCTATAAATGTCAAAATATTTAATAAATATAATACAATATACCTGCTATTTACTAAAGTATCAGAACATTAATCTTGAGAATTGTCAAAGAGATGCTTGCGCAACTTGCGCTTACAGGTGAATTTAGTAAATTGTTTTTCAGATATTGTTAGGTGTGTTTTCTTCTTTTTTTGTGAGTTGTGCAAGAATATTGTGTTGTATTAAGTCGATAAATACTCGGCATGTTTCGATCTATTTAAAGGATCTTGATCATGGAGTACCCGCGACCACGTCGGGCTTTGGTCGGGCAATGAAACCTAACATTTGCTACATATTTAAGTACAAAAGCATCATTTACTTAGTTTGAAGCGTTAAAAACACTGCGTAGTATTTAATATTTGAATAGGCACTGCCGGCAAACGATGTTAGTTTAAGTAGAGCTACCCTCCGCTAAGCGAATGGAATACCAACCTTTATCTTAAGATAGCAATATTTTACCTCTGGTGTTAATTACGGACTAATATTGGACGTTTCCGTTTTTTACTAATGTCACCTGATAGAACGATAGAGAGCGTATAGGCAGAGATACGGTCGCTAAGATGAGATTTCAATTAGGTAGTCCTTTTTGTACCTTTCTAAAGACAAGCTCGAGTAAAACAGTATAAAAAGCCTCCTTTTAAAATTCGGTAAGGAATGAGAATGCTTCCCGAGACTTATAAGTATCAGTAAGTAGGTAGTCTATTAAATTTCATACATAAAATATTTTTGACTATTTCATACAGGTGAGTAGAAGAGAGAGCTCTCTAACGAGATTTTTGCAAAGATATGACCGATAATAAACGTATAATTCCAGAAATATTATTCCTCATGGGTGCATTCGTCTGTTTGAAATTTTAAAATTTCCGCCATTTAATTATCGTTGGCACAAAAAAATTGCATGGTAATTTATCGATAAAATTGATTGTAGTTTAAGCCCTTAAAAGCTCCGACACCGCTGACCAAACTGTATAAATCCAACTAGGTGGAATCTACTTGGTTATAATTGATGTCAATACGTACTTTGAACAAATTTGTAAATTTATATTAAGGCGTTACAATAATGCAATACATTAATATTGTTGCGTATATTATGTATGAATAATATTTCACAGCAAAAATAATACATTACGAAATATCCAACCAAAATGTATCTACAGCAAATCCATCGGATTAAACGTAGAAACCCTAACCATAAGTCATACTTATCTCGCCAAATAGGTGTTATTTTGAGTAACGCGACTCTGAGGTAACCACCGCAAAAGTGCGATAATTCCACCTCAAGCGATAAGCGACCCAACCGCACTCGAAAGTCATACATCCTTAAGACCTTTTTTGTTTGTTACACGTTCTGATTTAAGGTGGCGTCCTCTGCCGTAAAGATAATCTGACTCCTTAGCTAATGGAGGTCTTAATTAATTATTTAAAACTAGGTCAATGCTTAAAGCTTCGTCCTTTGTGGTGGAGGTTTAAAAAAGGTGTAATAAGTTTGTAGAGGTCTGAAGAGGAGAGATGATTCCATTTTGGTAACAACAGGTGGCAAGTAGTAACGGATACATTATGAATGCCTACCTACTTAATTTTGACATTGTCCTCCATCATCAGCCTATGATAGTCCACTGCTGGACGTAGGCCTCTCGTATTAACTATGCGTTAGGAGTAAAATACCCATAATCACCACGCTGGGCAAGCGGATTGGCGATCGCAGTAATGTGTCCACTATGATGACGCTGCTGCCCATCATAAATCTTTTATCAAATAATTGTCAGTGACATTTCAATCCCTTAGTCGACTCTTACGACACCCCCAGGAGGAGTTGGGGTGGCGACAAATGTATTCTTATTGCCGTCACCACACGGCTAATTGCCGTCACCACTCGGATAAAAAAAATTATATAGGCTGTAGGTAGCTGCAAATTATAAAGCCTTAAGCCCGTAGGCGTCAATAAGAGTTCAGTGGGCTTTTGATGGTCCCGTTTATATCATTTGTCGTCGTTCTGAATATTAAATGAAAGCGCGAAAGTGACACGTGGTACGATAAACGGTAAAATTAGGAGCATTATTAGTTACCAGTAGCCATACCATACGTTGGAAAGTAAAGGTTATGTTAGGTTTTACTCGATACGTAAAGCAATTATACCGGTCGATGCGGCAAATTTTCTAGCCCTTATCTACAATAATAATAACTATAATAGGCATTATACTTATAGCGCTCTCACTGATATATTGGAGCGAGCGCGATGATCACTACTGACATCTTTAATGAGTTGCAATCCCGGGATTAGACATTATAAAATCCCGGTATTTCATATGTTTCAATCCCGAGACATGCACTAAACTTTACGTATCGAATTACTTGGCAACTCTTGGTAACGTATAGCCATATGAAAGTACGAATACGAGAATGCTAGATGTTTCTTCAATTACGCTATTTTAAAGACAAACGAAACGACATTCCGTGGTGCCACTAAAATAGTTTATTTAAGATTGGTCCCACCGAGAATCGAACCTCGCTCCGCTTGGCTACGCTACTCATTGAAAGGCTCGCCACGCTCCGCTAGATCCAATATGGAGATACGCTTCAGTTGACAGAATTGAAGAACTGATAGATAGATAAGCTCTTACTATGAGTCTAAAGTGACCGTCACGCCGTGTGGTGACGGCAGTAAGAATACATTAGTCGCCACCCCATTTTTTAACGCGGGTGTCGTAAGAGTCCACTAAGCGATTGAAGCGTCACTGAAGATTGATGATTGGCAGCAGCGTCATTATAGTGGACACATTACTGCGATCGCCAATACGCTGGCGATTCTTGTGAATGGCGATGACACTTCAATCCCTTAGTCGACTTTTACGACACCCGCAGGAGGAGTTGGGGTGGTGACAACTGTATTTTTACTGCCGTCACCACACGGCCTACTGTACAAAGTTACAAACTTTAATAGAAATGCTCACTATACTTTCACTGAGAATCGATGGTAAGGACTAATAGATAAATAAAAGAATTCGGTTTTTGAATCGGCAAGCCACTGCTGTCAGTAACTGACGATGTGATGAGTTTAAAATGTGGGTTCCGATCGTCAAAACTGGCTTATCAGTTTAATTAAATTGACATATTCATAATTGAGATGTAATGTAATTTGTAACAAATTACTGTACTTATTAGTGGAAGCAGCTACTTTTTAGGATTCCGTAGCCAAAATGGCAAAAACGGAACCCTTATAGATTCGTCATGTCCGTCTGTCTGTCTGTCACAGCCGATTTACTCGAAAACTATAAATGCTACATACTGTTTGTTAAGAATATGTGTTGTATAAACCGCTCTAAAAAAAATTGGGATTGGGGCCCTCCATACACGTAACTGAGGAATAGAACATTCTTTTTAGATGTATATAAGCGTGTGGGGTATAAATAGAAAGGTCTTTGAAAATGATATGAAGGTATGTGTGTGTATCTTATTTTTATTTAAGCGACTGTTTTCGAGATATCAGCTCTCAAATTATGAAAAATGTGTCCCCCCTCTATTTTTATTAATAAACTCTATCAACCATTTTTAGTTTGATTAAATGATCACTTATAGTTTTTGAAATAGGTTGCTTTAACTGTATTTTTTTAATGATAAATAGACAATGGTACGGAACCCTTCGCGCGCGACTCGCATGTAGCCGGTTTTTTTACTTAGGTACTGTGTACTAAACGTTGAAAATGTTTTAAATGAATACAATCCTATATCTGGAGCTTTTTCCGAAAGTTTTTTACGATAAATTTCCACACCTTTTTATTTTTGCACTCGATTGTAGGTACTTAGATTATAACTTTTAAGTAGGTTAGGTGCCAGAATTTTAGGCAGTTTCCAAACAATAACAGATTCGAAATTAGTTTCGCACATAAGTTAGTCTTTAATATTACTTTTGGGCTTTCATTGACAAGGGCACAAACAAATTATACCCTTCTCCAGGCAAATATGTCCCGCGTGTATCCTGACCTTAAAATAATGTCGTCGTTTATTTTATTTTGAATCTAATATATTTCCAAGTTCTTACATATATTATGTATGTAAGTATACGCACTGCCTGATTGATTATCATCCATATTTTAAATACAAACAAAACATAATCGCGTAAACTTACGTTGAATACTATCCTGACCGTTCGGTTTCAGGCACGACGGTGACATTCATGATAGCAGGCAGACTGGCCAAAATATGTTTGAAATGTTTAAACTTTCTTGATTATCATTCATATTTTAGGTACAAACGGAACTTAATCGTGTAAACACCCATGGTCGTAGGCATACTGACGAAAAATGTATCAACAATTCAACACCTAGCAGGGCGGGCTTTGCTAACTACCCGCACTTAGTCTTGATTATTCACTTCTACGCTAAGGTTGTCACTAGCCCTGCTACACAACATACATACACTTGTATTTAAGTAGTTGTTTCACCACGCTTATGTCTGGATTCCAAGCGGACGAGATTCCTTGCCCCTCATTTTGATTGAAATTCTGATATTTCTTTATTTCAATAATTTCACGTAATTGGGTCAGACAGATTTTTTTGAATGAGTTAGGGTTACATCTTTCCTGTGGACATAATAAAGTTTAGGACTCTAGAACTAAAATTTTCTCGTTTGCCGAAATCAAGCCGATAGGTGGCTTCTGGTTCTTAAGAATGATGTGGTCAAAACCTAATTCGATCGCGAAAACGAGCGTTCACATGATAGACGCTCGTTTTCGCGAACGCTGTATGACCCAATTATTTACTAGTTTACGCGATCAAGTACCGTTAAAATATGAGTGAAATGCATCATTTTTATCTACACACCTGTAAGAATATTCAATAAAAACCTTTTAAACAATACAGGACGCAAAGGATGCGCTGGCGCCACCACATACGCTATCAAATTACTAATACCTCTCATTCATGTTTTATTGCTTCATCGCTACCTAAGCTTCGTCAAAGAGATCGGTATCCGATTTTTAAAACAGTCACGGGTACAAAAAGTGCCGACAAAGTAAGCTGTCGTCAAATGCCGGTGGCCGCGGTTTTTATTTGATCAGGTGTTTACGGACGTTACGAGTAGCGAGCAGGTTCGTGTGCAGGGCCGGATTTACGGCTACAGCCCCGGGGCCTCCACGAAAAAGGGGCCCCCGCAATAGAATTTCGAAAACAAAAATTCTAATTCCTACTAGTAAACACTAGTAAAAATTTTTTTACGCTGTTTTCACATATACAAATTTTTCTTTCGCTGTTCTACCTTGCAAGTGGATCGTGTAAGTTTTCGTTATTTTTCTTGTAACCGTCAAAAGCTCTTTTATTTATGTTTCTTAAATAATAAAATAATCTCTCCTTGTTTTCGCAAAAAAATATTTATTGAAAAATTTGACTGAAAAAAATTATCTACTTTATTTGGAAAATAATTGGGGGCCAGGCCGGGGGCCTCCACTCCTTTGTTGCCCCGATGCCTCTCAAACTCTAAATCCGGCCCTGTTCATGTGATACTGGATGGCTTATAAAGTTTTATATCATCATCAGCCTATCTCAGTCTGCTGGGCGTAGACCTCTCCTATTAACTATGCGCATCGCCAAGCTCGGCAAGCGGATTGGCGATCGCAGTATTGTCCCCTGTGATGACGCTGCTCTGCCCATCATCAATCTTCTACCAAAGAATCAGTCGTGACACTTCAATCCCTTAGTCGACTCCTACGACACCCGCGGGAAGAGTTGGGGAAGTGACAAATATAACTATTCTTACTGACGTCACCACACGGCCAAAAGTTTTATGTATATCTACTCATGGAGTAGTGTGTCGTATCGGACACATAGATTAAAACCTATATTATTATATAAAGAAATTAGGTATTAACTCAGAATTGATGCATTTTTTCCTAAGGGTTATTCGAGACTTAAATTTGCCCCCTTTTACTATTTCCGAAGGTTGTAGAACAAAGTACCTACACCACATAGTTTGTGTGACTATTAACTTTCGTAACACAATTTTTGCGATCGTTATTTTTGTTCTGATGAGGCCATAACTATATACAATTTATAGTCATACATGCTACATTATCAGCCTATGATATTCCACTGCTGGACGTAGGCCTCTCCTATGCGTATAGACGCATAGGAGAGGCCCATCGTCAATCTTCTATCAGTATCTAATGATCTGTGACACTTCAATCCCTTAGTCGACTCTTACGACACGCGCGGGAAGAGTTGGGGTGGTGACAAATGTATTCTTACAGTCATCACCACACGGCCAATTTATAGCAATCGACACAAAAACACATGTTTGCTACCCGTAACGCCCGTGTGTCCCGATATTAGACAAATGCACCTGCTTAGAATCCTGATAGGTTCCTCCCGTTCGCCCCCGCTAATTTCATCCCTTTCATATGCAAAGGATTTCCGGAAGCTGTTTAGTAGTTTTCCGACACAATTGAGTTTCAGTGGAATGACGTTAGTGAATTGAATCGATACTATACTCGTAGCCAGGATACTGACACAATAGAGATTAGGTTTGGCTGTCGGTATCATTTAAATTAAATGTTAATAGGCATGACCGTAGGCATTGCCGTGTGGTGACGGCAGTAATAATACATTTGTCACCACCCCAACTCCTCCTGCGGGTGTCGTAAGAGTCGACTAAGGGATTGAAGTGTCATTTACAATTATGATAAAAGATTGATGATGGGCAGCAGCGTCATCATAGTGGACACATTACTGCAATCGCCAATCCGCTTGCCCAGCGTGGCGATTATGGGCATTTACCTCCTAATGCGTCTATACACATAGTTAATAGGAGAGGCCTACGTCCACCAGTGGACTCTCATAGACTGATGATGATGATGATGATGAGGCATGACGACTCAAAATTATATTGTTTCAGTACAGGTGGCACTTTTTTTAACAGCTAGTGCGAGAAGTGGTTTATTTTATGTCAGGTCGAAATCTTCGGAGTGCCATGTACTGAAAAACGTCGCACGGTATAGGTACGTGCGAAAAGAAAATTCGTAACTGGTGTCGATTTAAAGCACTCCCTTTGGTCGTGCTTTTATTTACCTCAACTCGTTTTGAACTTAATTTTTTTCCCACTTGCACTTTATTTCGTATTAATTTTCCACATAGAATGTAATTATTCTTACGTTAAATAGTACGTAGTATTAGTAAACGTAAAATTAGTGCTATCGGGTACCCTGTCCTAATATTTTGTGCATACGCATTTTTCTAATGTAAAATTATACAAATAATTATATTATAAGTAACCAAAAAATGGTCCCCAATCCAGCATTGCTCGTAAATCTTGTAATGTTAGTACCTACAATCCACTTCTGGTCTTTCATTATTTACTTGAGAGAATTATCTTAGTAGTTTTCAACTTTTCACGCTACAGTATTATTACATTCTGACTCCCAAAATCGAACTCTTTGACACCCCAATCAAATGTAAACGCGTTCCTTTTGATATTGCTCGCGCCATCTATCGTCGAGTAGACAAACAATACGAGTTATTCACGTTGCTTTTAACGAAAGGCTCCGTTCTAAATGCGATTTCCATTACATTTTATCAGTATGAATGGTTCATTTTATACGATATATAGGAAAAATAAACGTACCTAAGCAAAATTATAAATGAATGATGCCACAATTACCATAAAAGATTACGTAATCCGTTTTATAACAAAAATAAAACACGAAATCACACAATTAGCACCTATAATCTATTGCCTTTCTTTTCCAGTTATTTGTACATAATATATGCCTGTTATAAATTACTAGAGTTTACCAGCAGCTTTGACTGCGTTCAGGCATATTTTTTAATAATCTACATAAAAGAGGGTCTCAATTTGTGACAAAATCTGTAATAAATATTGTGGAAAATGGTGACGGCGACCATTAACTAAGCTAAGAACACTCTCAACTAATATACATTTTAAACAAAAAAAACCCTAAATCAAAATCTATCGACCTGTTCGGGAGCTACCATGTCAGAGACAGACTCACACACAAACAAATAGACATATACAGACGGACAGACACGTTAAACTTATAACACCCCGTCGTTTTTGCGTCGGAGGTTAAAAAATCATAGATTTTAGAACTTATTTTCATGAGAATATTCTTTATAGGTACCATTAAAAAAGTCATAACACTATTTCGAAATCAGAAAGCCACGAATCATTAGCATAATGAATGTGCGAATCACAAGTGATTAATAAGTTTGATACTGCTCATTCTCGGAAGCAGAATAGCCTAGTAGTTTCACGAAGCCGTGGGTGAAATTGTTCCGTGAAATTTGCGTAGCAGACCTTCCGCGAAACTACCTTTTCATTAAACTATGACCTCATTTTCGGAAGTCTAACTAGTACAGTCGTTAACGGGCAGATTTTTATTTTTGTAGTAGGTTTTTAAAATTTTCCAAATTTGGACTTTTTTACATTTTTTCTACTCAGAATCACAAGCTCTTTCGATCTTGATAGAAATAAAAAAGTGTCAAAAAAAAAGAATTCCATTAAGTTACTGTTTTTCATGCACTTTCTTCGACCGTAACTCAGTGGAAGACAAAAAATGTATGGAATTCTCGGACACTTTTTTCTGCTAATGAGGATCGAAAAAGCTCGCGATTCTGAATAGAAAATATCCAAATTTGGAAAATTTGAAAAAACTACAATAAAATAAAAATCCGCCCTAACAGGTTATCGAAGCGGCCAGTGTGCTCAAATAAATCTGAACAAGCCCTTAATAATAAACGAGAGTTTATCCATTTATCATAGTTTTATTTCATGAGTAATCCTCGCGGTTACCGAAGAAAATATTAACGTATGATGGAGTTATAGCGCGTGTCATTTTGTCAGCCTCCGTAGCCTAGTTGGTAGTGACCCGGGCTGCAAAGCTAGAGGTTCTGGATTAGAATCACAGCGAGGGTACCTAGTATTTTTACTACGCAGCGGTCGTCGGTTCCATCCCCGGCTCGTACCAACGACTTTTTCAAAAAACTTATGTGCGTATTATCATCTGATATTCACAAGTGCTTTACATTGAAGGAAAACATCGTGAAGAAACCTGCATACAGCTGCGAAGAAATTCAAGGGTGTACGTGAACAAACAAGTAGATACTGGGCCAGCGTTGGGACCACGCAAAATAGGCACGTTTGATATCGAGTTCCGGAAAAATGGCAAAATTGTTGTTGTTGTATTCTATGTATAACAACCCCTTAGTACCCATATCACAAGCCTAATTGAGCTTACCGTGGCACTAGGTCGATTTGTATAAGTTGTCCCAAGATACTTATTTATTCATTTATTTTATTTATTACGCTCCGATATATCCGATGGCGACTGTACCTAATTTGATACAGGTCTAATAATTTTCATAAATGTGGTGTTTGATGTTATGATTTAATTAGAGCTACGTTGCTTGGAACAAATACCTTTTAAGCGGTAAGGGAAGAAGATGTTGTTTGTGTGTTAGGCTTATGATGGTTCCATGTTTAATCGTTTGTCGTTGTTGCCATCACGTTCTAACAAGTATACAAGTGACAAGTAGTACGATAAACGGCAAACGCGTGACATCATAAGCCACCAGTTTTCATTCATATGCAATTGTATTTGTTATGCAATTCAAAGGCAGCATTTCAATTGTAAGAACAGAATCAGCTCTAATGTATAATAATAAAAATAGTATAATTTGATATGTATGTACCTATGTTTGTAAAAAGAAATGAAATAGTATTAACTATACATTGTAATTAAGTATGTATATCCAATCGAGTAAAAAGTTAGGTATCTTTTACTAACGCATTATATCACATCAAAAATATAAATATGTAATTTGCCTGAGAGACTGTTGTCATTCAGCGAAGTCTACCGCGAACTTCCAAGTAAATTTCGAGCGTTCGTCTTTGACACACTAATGACGCCTTTATTCGAATGACACAGACAACAAATACTCGAAATTTACAAATTTCGAAGTTCGCAGTACGCCAGCTCACGCATTATAAAATAAATAATAAATAAATATCTTGGGACATCTTACACAAATAGGTACCCAGACATGTCACATAAGCAGGATCTATCATTTTACCTGTGTGAATACCTAGATACTTATTTAAGGTTCCATATGCTAAATTAAATGCAGGCCATTCTGCGTCTCATAATCTATTAATGGGTCATGCACTTTTGCAGCCTATTATTACATACTGAAAATATTACTTGCCGTAAATAACCCATAAAATATAAAGTAGATAATATCATAAAGGCACATGTGAAAACCACCCTTACGGTAATAGGTAAAAATAAAATAACAAAACTGACCAAAAACAAGACAAGGTAGTACCGCTACTGCAAAATAGATGGCGTTACTAGTCACACGCACTTCTGTTCCAAGTCGGTTTGCTAATTATTTTGTATAAAAACCGGCTAAGTGCGAGTCGGACTCGCGCGCAAAGGGTTCCGTACCATTATCAATTTATTATTAAAAAAATACAGTTAAATCAACCTACCTCAAAAACTATAGGAGATAATTTTATCAAACCAAAAATCGTTGATAGAGTTTATTAATGTGCATAACATATATTTTTTTCAGAATTTTATATCGCGTAGTTTAAAAAATAGAGGGGGGGGGGACACATTTTTCAGACTTTGAGACCTGATATCTCGAAAACGATTTGCTTAAATAAAAATGTGATGTATAAACCTTCATATCATTTTCAACCTTTCTATTAATACCCCACACGCTTATGTACAACTAAAAAAAAAATCTATCCCTCAGTTACATGTATGGAGGGCCCCCACCCCAATGGTTTTTTTTACAATTTAGTATCACATTCCTGTAGCGGTTTATACAACACATATCCTTACCAAATTTCGTTACTGTAGCATTTATAGTTTCCGAGTAAATTGGCTGTGACAGACGGACAGACGGACAGACGGACATGACGAATCTATAAGGGTTCCGTTTTTGCCATTTTGGCTACGGAACCCTAAAAATAACACATTTTTAACCGACTTCAAAAGAGGAGGAGGTTCTCAATTCGACAGATTTTTTTTTGTTGTATGTATATTATTTACCCGATATCTCCGAGAATCGTGAATTGATTTGATTTTTTTGTAATCGAACGTGTATAACCCCGAGATGGTTCCGTTGGCACCAAGTTGGGGTCTGATGATGGGATCTTGGAGAAATTGAGGGATATCTTCAAAAGTTATAGGTACATATTGTTATACGTATGGCGCTTTTGGTAATTTTCATTCGTTTACAAGAATTTGCATTCGGAAAGTAGGATTTGATGTTAAAACCAATGATGGAAACAAATCGGGGATCTTGGAGAAATCGGTTGAAGTCAGTTTTTAAATTTTTTAATTTGTTGATTATTGTAAAGAAAAATTGTTATATCTTGACAAGCAAACTAGGTCGTAAAGTATCGTTTTAATTATCAAGAGACAAATAAGTACTCAGCAATATTAATTATTATGTTCGTCACAACCCACGCTTTTGTTACAACAGATCTTCAGTTATTAAAGGAGACTTTTGTGAACGATGCCACTCGAATTACAGAACAACGGATGGCTAAAGACTCTCGTTATCTTTCTTAATCTAAAAGCATTCTGACGACACTTCGTTATTTCGAATAAGATCAAACGCTATTCAGAAACCGCGACTCGAATGCGAGTTTAGAGAGACACAGTGTCTGCGGCGTAATTTATGAAAACAAAATAGTAACTCTGTGTCTGAGTCTGGTCAAACTCAAAATCATGTTATAAGTCTTTCTGGTGGATATTTTAAAAGTTAAGGGCTATGAGAGTTAATTTTGTTATTAAACCCTTATTGTCATTTAAAGGCACTTCTTTCCTATTGAATTGTATGATTTAAATCACGAATACACTTCTACCAGTTGCTTACTATTGGCCACAGGAAAGAGGGGCTCTCCAGTTCAGCTGAACACGAACTCTTTCTTTCCTGTGGTCGATAGTTACCGGCCTGTGGACAGGTAGTAATGATTTTATCATACAACGCAATGAAAAATGAGTAGGTACGTCTTAATGAAGATAAGGCTTTTATAAGAAAATCCAGCTTTATAGGCCTTAACTTTTAGTTTGTCCACCGGAAAGACTCCGAACATGGGTTTGCGTTTGAATAGTCATAATATGGCACAGTGTAAGCAAAACAATACAGAAAATCAATATCTTGGGACATATTGATTTAAACTTACACGATTATCACTCATATTTTAAAGACAAACGGGTCTTAATCGCGTAAACCTACGTTTAATTATATCCTGATGTTTCGGGTATGACGTTACACCCGTGATCGAAGTCTGCCTGCGACCACGGGTAAAATATCTTGGGACATCTTACACAAATCGATCTACCTAGTCCCACTTTAATCTTTAATAAAATTGAAGGCTTGTGATCTGGGTGCCAAGCGACGATGTTGTATAAATCGATCTTACATTATTAATAAATATGATACATTCTTCGTGATCGCAACGTAGTAGATTTTTGGAAAGCTTTTCATACCTATTGTAAAACCTAAAAAAAAAACAGTTTTTTTTTAATCGCAATCTTATTCTTATCGTCATTTATCTTGAAAATATGTGGATCTGAAGTCCACACTAAGCGATCTTAGAAGTATCAGTTGTGGCCAAGCAAGGTGTTGGTTTGTTTTAGGTGCACAAGGACCTAACCTGGTATACATATTAAGGAAGACTTACACCAAACGAATGAATGCTAATTCTATCCCCACTCTACGAATTTCGTTCGTTACACAGAAAGTTATTCGTCGAAATTCGTTGATTTCGTAAAGTGGGGGATAGAATGAGACCTTTATATAATTCTTCAAAAACCACAAACTTATAATATAAAATTTTATAGTTCAACAGGGTTCTTACATTTCAGTGTCTCTATTTAATCAATACAATCAGAAAGAGGCCACAATCGTACCACCGTGTCGACACATTTTGCAACTGGAAAACGCCTCCTTGAATATGTTGACGCAAACAATGAACCGAGATAGGTATTTCAATGGAATCTACTAAGCTTGTTATAATAACTGAAGATATAATCTTTCTATGAAGCCAAGTTATTGTTTATGCGGAAACTTAAGTCCTTTTCTTGAATGACGTCATAATAATGAAATAGTACTTAAGTAAGAGCTACGGTTCTGCAATCAAGTTAGTTCATAAATACGTTTTTATATGACGACGGTGGGAAACAAACAAACGCGATGATTAGGTATACATACATACATCATCATCCTATGATAGTCCATTGCTGGACGTAGGTAGGTGCGTATAGACGCATGTAAGTGCCCATAATCGCCACGCTGGGCAAGCGGATTTGTGATCGCAGTAATGTGTCCACTATGATGACGCTGCTGCCCATCATCAATCCTTTATCAAATACTGGTCAGTAACACTTCAATCCCTAAGTTGACTCTAACGATACCCGCAGGAGCGGTTGCGGTGGTGACAAAATGTATTCTTACTCCCGTCACCACACGGCCGATCCGAACGCGATTATGCGCCTGTTGAATGTAAGCAGGATGCTTAGCCAAGTTCCCAAGCGCTAGCGCTTAGTAGCGTATCGTAGTTTTCCCTCTCTGTCACTCTTTCATATTAGTGCGACAAAGACAGTTAGCTGCCTTTCGCTTACGATTGACGATGAAGCGCTAGCGATTGGCAACTTGTCTAAGCACCCTGCTATCGTTAATATGGACGCTTGCAGCTCCCGAGGTGTACAACTAATTGAAATCCTAGGCCAAAGTAACGTTATAAAGTAAATTGTAAGAAATTTAAAACTAATCGTCATTGTGACATGGTTCTAGAGTGACCGTACAAGTGATCACAAGAGAACATACAGATTTCGTGGGTCGATACAGTGCCTACATACTCTATGAATTTTACTGACTCTCCAGCAGTATCAATTATTGCAACAGAGTCCAGATGACACAGACAACAACAGTCATGCAAGCCCAATAGTTTAGTTAGTCTTCTTTTTTTGTACGAAGATCAAACCTGAATACTCTTCTCTTTAAGGGATTTAGCTTGAATATTTTGACTTCAGTGAAATTAGGTCATTCTTGAAATTAGAAAAGTTACCATAAGATATGTTGGAGAAGCATTGGTGCTCAAGAATCTCAGAACATGTACTCTAATGCCATGAAAACTGAGACCTGGGTGCTTAGACAAGCTGCCAATCGCTAATGCTTAATCGTCAATCGTAAACGAAAGGCAGCTTACTGTCTGTCGCACTAATACGAAAGAGTGACAGAGAGGGAAAACTACGATACGCTACTAAGCGTTATCGATTGGCAACTTGGCTAAGCATCTTGGGCAGATGTTTGTGAGCATCCTGCTTGCTTCGATATTTCTGGTGGCGTCTGTTCTTTATATTAGATGTGTGTACCTAAATTCAATCTTCTTCATCAGTTGGTTTTGATGTTACAATACTTACATTAAAATAGCATTCTTCCAATTAAATCTCCACAGAGATAATAATTATGAAAAAAACGAAGGTCATCAAAAAGGGATACTTTAAAGTCCAATCAAGTGCTCCGACTTTTCTATTGTCAAAAAGAACAGGATTATCAATACTTTTCTAATCAAAGAAAGCGGTTGTAAAGAGGAAACGAGGAAACGCTTTATTCCGAGGTCGGGTAAGGGTTTAAAGGGCGGTTTTAGGGACCGTTTGCTTTATAGATGTAGAAAAGATACCAGACTGATGAAATAGCGTTGTGTTTTTCCAGTGAATTTTGGCCTGTCTCCGTAACTTAGCCGGTAGTGACCCTGTCTACGAAGCTGAAGTATCCGGATTCAAATGCCGGCTAGTTAATTTATTTGTGCAGGGCAATATTTGATCCTCGGTTATAGTTGTTTTCCACTTATTTAAGTGTTATTGTAGATAAGGGTTAGAAAATTTGCCACATCGACAGGTTGCGACCTATTGAGGCAGCTCTGTTTTATAGTTCATTACTAATACCCGTTGAGTCTAGGAAGTTGCAGAGTCTTTGGTCTGTAATATTCTGTATCTCGTGAGGTTGAGGTACTTGCGTACCTAGGTGAATACTTCTTTTGTGCATTAGTGGTCCACAGGAGCAGAGGATGTGCATAGCAGTTTCCTAGCAGAACCTGCATGTCGTTTCTTGTTTACGTACGTACATACGTACGTATTTAAGTAACTGTCGGAGATATGAGTTACTAAATCTAGAAAACGATAAGCAATGTTTTGCTTGGAGTGGTCTTTGCTTGGTCCATGCAGGTTTGCAGGTAGATGATACCAACCTATGAACAGGTGGCTGGTGACCTGACAGTATAAAAGGTCACTACTGCAGTGTTCATCAATTCATTCCCGTGTTAGACATAGAACGATTCACTCTTGTCTTGTTATGTGAAGGGTTTACATTCTTACGAAGGAAGTTATTTCTATGGGGTATGCATCTATGCATGGACGCAAGCTTAGAACTCTCCATTCGTTTTCTACTACTGCGTAGATGCGTAGATACAAGATTCTGAGTACTGTGAGTAACGAGTAACAAGTAGCTAGGAGGCAGATAACTAAAATCCTACCCCTCTTAGCTCGGCTGTCATTAGAGTTCCCGATATCAGCAAGTGGGATAAAGGATCTAGACTTGCCCACAACGAGTGCTGGTAATGTATTACATGTAAACGGTAAGGTTTAAAATCGACAACAGTTGGTAAGGTAATGATTGTTCACAATTTTTACAGTAAAGTTACGTGATTGTGACAAAGCAGTTATCTAACTTTGTTATTTTTTTGTTATTTCTGTTGTAAAAATACGTGCGGGTATTAACCCTACCCACTTGACCAAAAAATAAAAACAGTAATTCTAGTAATTTCAAGTTATATCGTGGCCTATACTGATTACTTTCTTAGTTTTGAATTACTAGCAGTTCCGATACGGGCAGGTAGCCCTTTGTTTTGTTTTGTAGTGTGCCAAAAATAAATTCTTGATCGTGACAAACATTTTCAATCCATGCCTGTTGTGAAAACTTTTCTATGCGTGTGAAATTACCGTTACAGATGTTCAACCTCAAGATCAACAAGATCACTGTGAGAGTGGTCAGCGTTTTCGTCCGTGATGGCGATGTCGCTGTGGTGATGAAACGAGCGCAATTTCTTACAATTTATTGCAAGGTGTACAAGAAAATAAGAGAAAAACTGCCAAAGACCCGAGTTTTGGAGCAACGAAAATCAAAGGACAGGTTTCGTTCCAATTGTTTTAATGCAAAATTCGAAGTAGTAATTCAAAAATTAACCGTTGACATTTTGTTTGTAGCGTGAAGTTTTTGTGTCCTCAAAACGTTTTATTATTTGCGAGATTAACTTGTTTGTAGTTAAAGTGAAGTCCGTCATTATTTTAATGATAAAGTGTACTAGATGCCAATACCCTAAACTTAACTTTCTAGTCTCGTGATGAGCTTGGGCTGAGCCCGCATGCAAATTATTTCTGTGATGAAACTGATACCGTACAATTTGATATTTTCAGTTCAACATGGCCGGCCAACCAGAGCAACCTGCCGGCATCATGCCTGTTGCTGTCATCACGTCCCGGCGGCGTGGCAGAGGATGAAGACTGGTGTCGCTGCTGCCTATCGTGATGAAGACTGGTGTCGCTGCTGCCTTCCTTGAACACGTGGTGCAACGCGTGGTGTGTCCACACCATTACAACAGACAGCGTTGTTGATCCGGTGAGAAGTTCACATTTTGTTGGGCTATTTGAGCCCTGAGCTAATTAGTGAAACTAATGTTGTAGTAGTCATCGAGGGCTTATCCTTTTGAGATTATCAAATTGAAAATGCCGATGATGATGATGAAGGTCATGATGAAGGTCATGATGAAGGTCATGATGAAGGTCATGATGAAGGTCATGATGAAGGTCATGATGGTGGTCATGATGGTGGTCATGATGGTGGTCATGATGATGATCATGATGACGGTTATGATGTTGGTGGTGATAGTCATTTCTTATTATTTGAGCTGTCAATAGTTTCAATTTGACTACTTTAGTTTAATTAAAGTTGTGGATCATAATTATTGGAATTAGTCATTTGGTTTGCAATCGTAGAATGAAACATTTTACATTCAGTTTGGTTACCTTTTCTCAGACTGCATACACCATTTTATCATTCGTAATCGTAGGTGTAAAATCGGATCTATTTTTCCGTCTCCGTGCGGCCACGATTGTGGGTGGCATGCGTTTGGTTTGATGGTGTAATCGGTCTATGTGTTTTTGGTTTGGTTACCGGATGGAGGTAGACCAATTTTGTTGTTGCTGGATGGAAGCAACTGTGGTTTTGGTTACCGGATGGAGGTAGACCAACTTTAGAGTACTGTAACCCATTTGTTAGTTTGTTGAAGTGTTTCATTTGACTATTGTAGAACTATGTCTGTTACTGGCTAGTAAAGTAGTAAGTACATAGACTGACTAGTCTATTCGAATGTTAATGAAGTTGATTTTAATTCCCTGGGTTGATTAAACGAGTACCTAAATAATTTTTAAATTTAATGAATTCAAATCATCACTCATGTGAGCTTTCAATGGACCGAGAGCAAGTCCGAGGGATTGAGCGTGATCTAATAATCGCATCGGAAGTTCCGAAGCATGTAAAAGGTGCACGTGGACTGCTTTTTATGTGCAGTATACTCTTTGCGAGGAGTAGCACTTACGCAGCTGAGATGGTTCTAACTTCTGATAGGTTATTGGATCCTAACAATCCGATGGACAAAAATGAAATCTGATGGTTATGATGGTTACCTGGTTGAGTAATTTACGTTTTTGTTTGAGTCGAGAGGTTGACTAATTTGAATCATTCATTAACTGAGATCATTTTGGTAATGCCACAAAAGAAGTTATTGTTGTTAAACGGGATGAGGTGACTATGTCACAATGTGAGTTTCCGATAGACATAAACGTGACTTGTGTTTCCTTAATTTTGATTTTACTGGTAACTGAAACTGAGCTGGTGGCACTATCAAAATTGTCTAACAAATTGAAGTTCATAAATGATTGAATACAGATAACATTTTGTTGTTAATGAAAATTGATTGTTGTGGCATGAAGGATGAGGTTCGGTTGGTCGACCGTACCAGAGGCTTGATCGTAGCCGTAGCCCGTTAGAAGTCGGTGTCTACCTTTGAGTAGTCCGTGGGTACGCGGTGCGCGATAAGCTCTGGCGGAGGTCGGGTCTTGTAGAGACCGTAGAGTCAGGGTTGACTCGGCGATCCCTTGAGGATGCGCGTAGTGTGTGGTTATGTGATAACCAATAGGCCACGAATGAGAGACCTGCTTCCGAACGTTTGCCGTCATGTGTTTTACGTAAAAGGTGGCTATGAAAGCCAGGTGGTACTTGTCTGGTCTTGCATTTAAATTGGTGATAATGAATTGACTTTAAGTGATCCTAAATTCAGTGGCAAAGAATAAAATTATTTTCCTTGAGTTGAGTTGATTTTACGTAGACAGATAATTTGGTCAGGAGTAACCGAGTGGTGACAAAGATTACTGATGTACGTGTTTGTTTCAGATACAAGCGAGGACGCTTGTCTTGTCAGTATGGCCGTGTCGGAGATATGAGTTACTAAATCTAGAAAACGATAAGCAATGTTTTGCTTGGAGTGGTCTTTGCTTGGTCCATGCAGGTTTGCAGGTAGATGATACCAACCTATGAACAGGTGGCTGGTGACCTGACAGTATAAAAGGTCACTACTGCAGTGTTCATCAATTCATTCCCGTGTTAGACATAGAACGATTCACTCTTGTCTGGTTATGTGAAGGGTTTACATTCTTACGAAGGAAGTTATTTCTATGGGGTATGCATCTATGCATGGACGCAAGCTTAGAACTCTCCATTCGTTTTCTACTACTGCGTAGATGCGTAGATACAAGATTCTGAGTACTGTGAGTAACGAGTAACAAGTAGCTAGGAGGCAGATAACTAAAATCCTACCCCTCTTAGCTCGGCTGTCATTAGAGTTCCCGATAGTAACTATATTATTTCTTTTACAATAGCTTCATTTGCCAAATAATAATTTATTTTAGTAACTATATTCGTATGAGTATCTGGTTTAGAAATTTTAAATCATCCCTCTACGATCCATATTCAACTCATTGTACAGTACACTTAGAAGCGCTACTTGAAGGGTCCACGGGAAAAACATGTCCAGTGCTTTAAGAAATCATGGAAAATTCACACCTTATTCTGTTAAAAGTAAGATGGTTTTTCCTTCTGTAATTTGAATTGACTAGACATGTTCTTTCCGTGGATCCTTCACTTCATTTCTATGAGTAACGGTAGCTACTTATTTTCTTACTGAAATCAAGCAACAGCAATATGTAATTAATTAACCCTTATTATAACAATATAATTCCACCCGCACCAGAATAACTCGGTTTAATGCACAACAAATCATAAACAACCTTAACAAACAACCTCAGAAAACATTAACATTAGCTCAACTTTTTTCAGACGTGTTTCTGAATTCTCTGAGCATGCAACTCACAAATTTAACGCCTCATTAACCGGCATTTAAATGCAAAGCCCGTAGAAAAAGCTAATTAGGGTGAAGAAATGCAGTGTAAATTGTACTGCAACCTTCGAAACATCATACAAAATAACAGTTTCGCAATGGAAACAAGCTTGGTTACCAAGGAAGAAGGTATCATTTTCTTTAGACAGTTGTCTGAGATGACGTGTTTTTGAAGTAATTGGGAGATGATAATACAAATAAATGGGTTACATCCACAGAATCACGTTTAAGGTAATCGTTGTCAATACTGGCAACATTAACTGGTATGATGAAAGTGATGAAAATAATGTTATCTCTCTCACTCTTGACTGATCTTTGAAAGGGTGAAGATATCGTACCTACATTGCTTTTGTCGATAGTTGATATTGAGAATGAAAAAGTATGTTTAATTTATACGACAGTTGATATATTTAAGTGAATGAGAGACGTTGACAAAGTTTTAGCGGGATTATCTAACAAAAAAAAATGTCACCATCTAGCAGGAACTGTGTTAATTTATTTTCTGTAGGAATTTGACTATTTTTAGGAAGGCCGAAATTTTGAGAATTATTGTACTTGTACCTACCTACGCCATAAGGCGCTTTAGATTTGACGCGTTCAGTAATAATGATTACCTACATAAGATAGTGGTTCCTTATGATTAGAGATTATCAAAAAACTTCATACATTTTGCTTAAAATACTTGCTTTTTTCAAGTGCAATTATACTTTTTATAAAGTTTTTGCAAATGTCTCAATTGACTTACTAACGATGCTAAGCTGTAAAACCATTTTACGATTGCAAATAACGGTTAAAGCTAAGAATGTATACCCCAATTTCTCTATTTCCTCAAAATTTACAACTATCCCCGACTTGCTAAAAATACTCCAATCCAATAAAGTTCCTTCGAAATTTCACCATAAAGTTAGTTTGCAATAGATCAGCAGAAGGTCGCGACCCCAGGGACCGTAGACTTATGTGCCGGGACCCACATTCTGAGGGCAAACTAAGCACTTTTCTTTAACTGTATCATCACTTTATTCTTTGTCCTTTTTATGGATCGTAAAAGTAGGATTATATTTGAGATGGGCAATTATTTTTTTTGGGTTTATGTGTTTAATGGGTGTTTTATTTGAGAGTTATGTAAGAAAACAGAGTGTGTTTTAGTAAAAAACTGACAGATTTACCAATTTCATAATTTGTTTGGTATCGCATAATGCTTACTGGTTGTTTTAGAGTAATTCTATTTAAGAGTGCTCTGACGCCAATTTTAAATAATTATACACCTATTTCGAATCCTCTAAAGGTAAGTATTTAAAGTAGAAGTAGCTATATGTACTCGACTTTCGAAATAATCAGATTGGTATTTATGTATTAGTAACAACTCTTTTAAGGTTGATTCTTTGGAGTTACTTTAATCTCTAGTCGTCCCACTCACTCGTACTCGCGTGTTGGTGTAAGTGAGATTAAAGTAAATTACACAGCCTCTCAGCTCAGCTCATGTCTCCAACTCATGGCAAGAACAATGATCGCAAGTTGAAGTTTTAAATGACAATCGAACAGTCACATCTAATAAAGTATGCAATTACTTTTCAAAACGTACAAGAGATCAAAATTATTAAAATGTTTTTAGAGCCGGCGTAGAGCAACCTTAGTTTTCAAATTATTTTTAATACGAATTATAACTATTAGATGTCATATACTAAAGAAAAAAGACCAAGATCACCAACGTCGGAATTGAACCCACATACTCAGTTTTCGCGGCTGATGCCTGTACCGCTCCGAAACTCGGTCTTAGCAACCACCGGCCAAATCTCTCGAGTGTATGCAATTTCTTACAAGGCTAGGCGCCTTTGACAATACTCTAATGGCAAGCAGTAGGTACATGCACCTTCAATCCGAATACCTTTCAGTTTTCTGGTATGATAGAGAGCTGATGCTGCCATCTATCATCATCATCATCAGCCTATGATAGTCCACTGCTGGACGTAGGCCTCTCCTATTAACTATGCGTATAGACGCATTAGGAGGTAAATGCCCATAATTTGTCACCACCCCAACTCCTTCTGCGGGTGTCGTAAGAGTCGACTAAGGGATTGAAGTGTTACTTACCAATCTTACCATTATTGAATAAAAGATTGTTGATGGGCAGCAGCGTCATCATAGTGGACACATTACTGCGATCGCCAATCCGCATGCACAGCGTGGCGATTATGGGCCATCTATAGAAATTGTTAATACGCTGGAGTCCCACTAGGAGTAACCTAATTATATTGTACCAAATTTTGCCCACTAGAACAACTTTTAGGTTTAACTCAGGACACGGTCTAATTCCGTTGAAACTTCATATTAATTTGACCGCTAACTTTGTAACATGGCCGAGCCAACGGTCTCGTGCAGTACAATGCAAGTTTAGTACCCTACATGCACTGTGAAACCCTGCGGCGCATTAACAAGTTGTAATTAAATTCTATTAGTTATTTATGTGACTGGTTCATAATGGGAGGCATTAATACACGAGTGTTTTAATGCCAATAAAAATCAAATTAGTTGAAATCACTCAATTTGTGTAAGAATATCCTACAATAACTATTTATTGACAAAAACCAAAACAAAAGATTCTAGTAGTTATTTATGTGACTGGTTCATAATAGGAGGCATAATACGAGTGTTTTAATGCAAAAAAAACATATTACGTAGTTGAAATCACTCAATTTGTGTAAGAATATCCTACAAAAATAGTGTTTTAAAAAAAAATCAACAAGAAGTTGACTTCATAATGTTAACGTTAATGTACTGACACCCGATACTTTAATGTTAATATTATGAATGTGTCTTTAATGTAATGCATGATATAGCCACAGACACCGGTTTCTTATTATAGGTAATTATATTACCGCTTCTGAATATATAACAGAGAAATTATGATATGGATGTAGATAAAGATATTTTTAAATCATCGGTCTATCTCAATGCACTGCCGGGCACAGGTTTTTTTCATTACGTATGTGTATAAATAAACTACTACTACTGTACTATAAATGTTAAAGTAATTAAATTTGGTAAGTAAGGATATGTGTTGTATGAACTGCTACATGATACTGTATTGTAAAAAAATAATTGGGGTCGGGGCCCTCCATACATGTAACTGAGGGATATATATATTTTTTAGATATATATAAGCGTGTGGGGTATCAAAGATTTGTAAATCACATTTTTATTTAAGCGACCCGTTTTCGAGATATCAGCTCTCAAATTCTGAAAGATGTGTCCCCCCCCCCCCTCTATTTTTTAACCCTTAAACAGGCCTGGCGATTTTTTCACTTTCTTATCCTGATTTCGGTACATAATGGCGTTAATAAAAAACTAATTTCTTGTTTTTTTTTTAGAAACATTATTTCCTAAAAAAAAACCCGGTGGTCAATATACGCCCTGTGCTTGTTACCAGGAGGCCCACGTGTTCCGTATGTGGCCACTGCCCTGCTGGCGATACATTGAAGTTTTAAGGGGTAGTTTTTATGTTTACATGTAATTATGGACAAAATAAGACCACAATAAAAGTAAGAAAAAAGAATATTTATTTTTATATTCAAACGCCATTTAGCAAAATCCGCTTCAAAACTAATTTAAAATTATATACTTACAGTAAATCTTGAGATGTTTAGTGGGTGGACCTACATGGTGTACAGTAATGAACTTACCCTTAAATTTCACATAAATGCACAGCCGGGCAGTGGTCACATACAAACCACTTGTATCAAACCGAAACGGGCAGAGGTCATATAGGGTCCACAAACTTTAAGAGCAAAAATTTTAAGTATAAAACTATTACTGTGACCATTTATGACATACTACACTTACATTACCTTATGTACTACCAAAATAAATCAACACATAGCACTTACCGTAATTTTTTTCGACACAATAATAGTATTCATCTGGAGCAACACACAAAATCAGCCACTTTTTCGATTTTTGAACTTGACAACTAATACGTCAAAGAAATTTGTTCTGACACATCGATTTTGGGTGCGTTCAGCAATCTGTCAGTTTATAGACTATACGTCAATGACATTTAGTGGCCGCGACATGCGTTATGCTCGTCAGAAAAAAATCATTTGCTAAGTGGTCGCTATGAGATCACAACCTGGTTAAGGGTTAAACTACACCGTATAAAATCTAAAAAAAATATGTTATGCACATTAATAAACTCTGTCAATGATTCTTGGTTTGATTCAATTATCTCTTGGTTTTTGAGGTAGGTTGGTTTACCTGTATTTTTTAATGATAAATTGATAATGGTACGGAACCCTTCGCGCGCGACTTGAACTTGGCCGGGTTTTTTTATTTTCTTGTCATCTAAGTACCTAATGGCTAAACAAAATAAAGAAAATTATTCATAAAACAAAAGCTTCACGTCGTACAAAGGCAATGTCCTGTTTAATTTAAATAGTCCAGTTCCCTTTAGAGAGGTAAGCTTGGAAATATCACGGCGGCAAATTAACTTAGTCCCAGCAAAAGGGTTTAAAAAGTATAGTTTGAATAGTATAATAAGGCCTTCTGAAAATTAACTCTACAAATGCACTTCGGCCGGAATTAGAGTCCTCGTTTCACAGGTAATAAATTTAATAGAAAACGCCTTACGTCACTGCAAAGCTATGTTTACACTATTGCACCTAATATCTTTGTAATAAGACCCACTGGAAGTGAGATTTAGGGATAGTCAAAGGATAGACGGACGTTGGGACTTCGTTGTGAATTTTTAATGAAGGTTCAACTGCGTTTATACTGTACTATTAAAATGTGCACGATCCTATATTCATG
>JALPQI010009079.1:0-39551 GCA_025490895.1 Thaumatotibia leucotreta
TAACGATGAATAACTATCGCGGTAAACGAAGAAGATATTGTAAACTCAATAGATCAAAATTCAAAATCAAAAATTTGAAAGAGTTGGAACCTCCTAAATAGATAAATTGTGTTAGTGTTAAATAAAATATCTTATTAAATAATAGTACATTACGACACAAGTCCAAAAAACATGAAATTCGAAACGAGTGGCGATGTTTTAAAAGTTTTAAATCGACACGAGGTACGAATTTCCTTTTTGTACGTGTCTCGTACGACGTTTTTTAGTACAGTAGGGTCATCCTCCGAAGTTTTGGACCAGACGTAAAATGACCCACTTCTCGCACTAGAGCCTAAAAAGTACACCATCAGTACTAAAAATACGTTAACATCATAAGATAAGGAAGTCTCTACTGTATGCAACAGGGTTTATCAGAATGACGGGCGTTTGTCCGATCCATGGTGATTGCTAAAGATCAGTACAATGGATTTTGAGTTCAAATTATGAATTGATTTGAGTTCAATATCTATTATAGGGATTCTTATTAAACACAGACGAAGGGTTAAGATGAATAATAGTTTTAACTTTGTATTCCTGACATCGTAAAAAGCATTAAAAATGTCCGTCTTTTGGTCATAACATAGCGCTTAAAATTTGAGTTATGGTCACAAATGGTTATATTATCTCTCAAACAAGACAACAACGTCAAAAAAAAGGCTATTAAAATTATTCGGTTTCCACATGTTACACCGTGTATACAAAATCCCCGATATTTTTTTTTAAACTTATGATAGGAATGTTGCTATAGAATCTACGAAATTCGTTCGTTACACAAAACGTGATTCGTCGAAATTCGTTGATTTCGTAGAGTGGGGGATAGAATAGCGAATGCTCGTTTGGTCTGAATGCACCTTTATATTAAGGCTGTTTAGGTATGTTTTACAAAATAAATTTTGCTACTCGTAGGTAGCTATAGTTGATAATATATATGTAATTAAGATGTTCAATTGAAGTTAATGGCATGACTGACTGTTATGAGAATAATATAACCGGAAAATCATTCGGGTGATTATATTTATTACATACAGAGAGGTATACATAAGATTTTGAGTTGAATATGATCCTTGCTTGATATTCAAACGGGACATTTGCAATGATCTCAATTAATTATTGAACCTACTTAATCATTAGTGTGGTTAAAATTGTTAATATTCGTTTAGAATTGTTTTACCATGAAATGAGAAATATAATGAGGAAAAGTGTGTATTACATTTCGTATCAAATGCGTTTTCCTTATCAGTTGAATTATTACAATCGTGTTTTTACTTGAATAATGTTATAACTGAAATGCAATGCTATTCGAAATTGAGTTCTAACGAGATGTCAATAAAGGTGTTAATGAGAAAATGTGACGTATTAACAATTGATTTAGTTGTATGCAGTTATTTTATTTCTAAGAGAAGTTTTTCTTTGGTTGAGTAGGTATATGGTATTGAATGCAGATTCTTGTTTATTTTTCTACTGGCAAGAATTCATACCGGGTGTAGTAATTGAGTTATGTATCCATAATGCCATGTCTGCTCGTAAAATGATGGGTTAAACACAAATCTATTTTATTTTCTGCCAAGCATGTAAAAATATCAGTGTCAATTTTTTGATGTTTCTATTTTATGGCATTATGACTGTACTTTAGGAGCATCATTACACTAATGAATACCTGTAATTTTAAAGTTGGTTGGTTGTCAAGTCAATGTCAAATGATTTTTATGTCAATTTTAAAACAGATTTGTTAAATGTAACATTTTCGTCTATCTATAACTTTAGAAAAGTACCACTAGAGTAACATCTTACCAAAAACAGTAGTTAAATCAAACCAATTTAATTGTTAAGTCAATTTAAGTTTAATAACGCTCTATCAAATTAAAGTTAGGTGTAGGTAGGTACTGAAGAAATGAGCATTTTAGATTGTCATTCTCAATTTGTTAATCGTTATGCGTAGCTATTTCCTTTGATTACTGAATTGACACAATATGCCAAACATCAACAAGTTTAGGGTGTATTGCCTAAACAATGTAACTGCATATTGCATATTTGTCAAGTTTCGTTGAATCTTAATGTAACACCACATTGACGCATAGTGATAATTATGAAGATCGATTTGATAAGTCTTATCTCTTGCCGGCATCGGGTTAGATGATGAAATCATAATTAACTGATTCAGATTACATTAATTTGAATTTTTCGGCGTAGATAAATATCTTTTTTTTAGTTAGGTATTGCTTATTATTATCTCTTGTTATTATTATTATATTTCAATTTATTTAAAATCAATTTTATGTTTTTTTTTAATGCATGTTAGTTGTAAGATGTACCACGATTATTTGAAAAAATAATTCCTGCCAAGTTTCTTACCGGTTCTTCTTGGGTCAGCGGTGTAGGGTTCGAACCGGAAGTAGTTTTAATACCTAGACGATTCAAAAGAGTTTGTTGCTATTCCAATTTGAATAAAGAATTATTTGACTTTGACTTTGACTTACAATGTGCCGTTTTTTATTTTACTGTCGTCATCATGAACATGTTTTCGTAAATATTGGACTATGTAAAGCGACGCCTTGACAATAGTGTTCTTTTATGGCCACCTTGTCAGCTCATATGTCAACCCTTTTATCTGGAAACTTGGGTGAAAAAATCTAAACTGTATATTTTTCTAAGCCATAACCATTATCCATAGAAATACCACCTTTGTTGCTGTTAGCTATTGGTTTTCTGAATAAATAAAAAAAATAAAAATCTTGCGGATAAAATGTACTAATGTAAACAACCTACAACCTACCGAAAGGTTGTCTGAAAAAAAAATCGCTTTTTAGCGATAAGAACGTCTGTTGTAATTGTAACCTGTTTTAAGTTTAGCTTATTTGCTTTTTTTGTTATTTTCTTACTGGTGTAATAATTACTTACCAGCGTTTGAAATTCCAGACAAAGAGCGCACTAGACGACACAACGCAACGTCTCGCGACGACCCGCGCGTCGCTCGAAGCTGCGAAACGCGAGCTAACTGACGTAGAAACAGAAAGAGTGGAACTACGAGCTAAATGCGGCGCGGCCGTGAGGGCTCAACGCGACGCTGATGTCGAACGCGCGCAGTTAGATACATTACGCGCGCAGTTCGACGCGTTACGGGCTGAAAGGGCGCAAGGTAAGATGAAGTTACACATTGTTTCAGTGGATGAGACAGAGGAAGGGCAGCGATATGCAGACGTAGAGACAGAAAGAGTGGAATTTCGAGCTTGCTGCGTTCAGTTAGATACATTACGCGCGCAGTTGGACGCGTTACGGACTGAAAGGGCGCAAGGTAAGATGAAGCTATATTGTTTCAGCGGATGAGATAGAGAAAGGGCAGCGATATGCAGACGTAGAGACAGAGAGAGTGGAATTTCGAGCTCGTTGAGTTGAATGCGTTCAGTTAGATACATTACGCGCGCAGCTAGACGCGTTACGGGCTGAAAGGGCGCAAGGTAAGACGAAGCTATATTGTTTTAGATGAGACAGAGAAAGGGCAGCGATATGCAGACGTAGAGACAGAAAGAGTGGAATTTCGAGCTTGCTGCGTTCAGTTAGATACATTACGCGCGCAGTTAGACGCGTTACGGGCTGAAAGGGCGCAAGGTAAGACGAAGCTAGATATTGTTTCAGTTAATGAGACAGAGAAAGGGCAGCGATATGCAGACGTAGAGACAAAGAGTGGAATTTCGAGCTTGCTGCGTTGAATGTGTTCAGTTAGATACATTACGCGTGCAGTTGGACGCGTTACGGGCTGAAAGGGCGCAAGGTAAGACGAAGGTAGCTAGATATTGGTTTAGATGAGACAGGGTGCTTAGCCAAGATGCCAATCGCTAGCGCTTGCTAGCGCATCGTAGTTTTCCCTCTTTGTCGCACTATTATGAAGGAGTGACAGAGAGGGAAAACTATGATCCGCTAGCAAGCGCTAGCGATTGGCAACTTGGCTAAGCATCCAGGAAGGGCAGCGATATGCAGACGTAGAGACAGAAATAGTTGAATTTCGAGGTCGCTGCGTTGAATACGTTCAGTTAGATACATTACGCGCGCAGTTGGACGCGTTACGGGCTGAAAGGGCGCAAGGTAAGACGAAGGTAGCTAGATATTGTTCTAGATGAGACAGAGGAAGGGCAGCGATAGGCAGACGTAGAGACAGAAATAGTGGAATTTCAAGCTCGCTGCGTTGAATGCGTTCAGTTAGACACATTACGCGCGCAGTTGGACGCGTTACGGGCTGAAAGGGCGCAAGGTAAGATGAATCTAGATATTGTTTCAGTGGATGAGACAGAGAAAGGGCAGCGATATGCAGACGTAGAGACAGAGAGAGTGGAATTTCGAGCTCGCTGCGTTGAATGCGTTCAGTTAGATACATTACGCGCGCAGTTAGACGCGTTACGGGCTGAAAGGGCGCAAGGTAAGACGAAATTAGCTAGATACTGTTTCTGCGGGTGAGATAGGGAAAGGGCAGCGATATGCAGACGTAGAGACAGAAAGAGTGGAATTTCGAGCTTGCTGCGTTGAATGCGTTCAGTTAGATACATTGCGCGCGCAGTTAAACGCGTTACGGGCTGAAAGGGCGTAAGGTAAGATGAAGCTAGGGATTGTTTCAGCGGATGAGACAGAGGAAGGGCAGCGATATGCAGACGTAGAAACAGAAATAGTTGAATTTCGAGGTCGTTGCGTTGGATGCGTTCAGTTAGATACATTACGCGCGCAGTTAGACGCGTTACGGGCTGAAAGGGCGCAAGGTAAGACGAAGCTAGATATTGTTTTAGATGAGACAGAGAAAGGGCAGCGATAGGCAGACGTAGAAACAGAAAGAGTGGAATTTCGAGCTTGCTGCGTTCAGTTAGATACATTACGCGCGCAGTTGGACGCGTTACGGGCTGAAAGGGCGCAAGGTAAGATGAAGCTAGGTATTGTTTTAGATGAGACAGAGAAAGGGCAGCGATAGGCAGACGTAGAAACAGAAAGAGTAGAATTTCGAGCTTGCTGCGTTCAGTTAGATACATTACGCGCGCAGTTGGACGCGTTACGGGCTGAAAGGGCGCAAGGTAAGATGAAGCTAGGTATTGTTTCAGCGGATGAGACAGAGGAAGGGCAGCGATATGCGGACGTAGAGACAGAGAGAGTGGAATTTCGAGCTCGTTGCGTTGAATGCGTTCAGTTAGATACATTACGCGCGCAGTTGGACGCGTTACGGGCTGAAAGGGCGCAAGGTAAGACGAAATTGGCTAGATACTGTTTCTGCGGGTGAGATAGGGAAAGGGCAGCGATAGGCAGACGTAGAGACAGAAAGAGTGGAATTTCGAGCTTGCTGCGTTCAGTTAGATACATTACGCGCGCAGTTGGACGCGTTACGGGCTGAAAGGGCGCAAGGTAAGACGAAGGTAGCTAGATATTGTTTTAGATGAGACAGAGAAAGGGCAGCGATATGCAGACGTAGAGACAGAGAGAATGGAATTTCGAGCTTGCTGCGTTGAATGCGTTCAGTTAGATACATTACGCGCGTAGTTAGACGCGTTACGGGCTGAAAGGGCGCAAGGTAAGATGAAGCTACACATTGTTTCAGTGGATGAGACAGAGGAAGGGCAGCGATATGCTGACGTAGAGACAGAAAGAGTGGAATTTCGAGCTTGCTGCGTTCAGTTAGATACATTACGCGCGCAGTTAGACGCGTTACGGGCTGAAAGGGCGCAAGTAAGACGAAGCTAGCTAGATACTATTTCAGCGGGTGAGACAGAGGAAGGGCAGCGATATGCAGACGTAGAAACAGAAATAGTTGAATTTCGAGGTCGTTGCGTTGGATGCGTTCAGTTAGATACATTACGCGCGCAGTTGGACGCGTTACGGGCTGAAAGGGCGCAAGGTAAGACGAAGCTAGATATTGTTTTAGATGAGACAGAGAAAGGGCAGCGATATGCAGATGTAGAGACAGAGAGAGTGGAATTTCGAGCTTGCTGCGTTGAATGCGTTCAGTTAGATACATTACGCGCGCAGTTGGACACGTTACGGGCTGAAAGGGCGCAAGGTAAGATGAAGCTAGATATTGTTTCTGCGGATGAGACAGAGGAAGGGCAGCGATATGCAGACGTAGAGATAGAAATAGTTGAATTTAGAGGTCGCTGCGTTGAATGCGTTCAGTTAGATACATTACGCGCGCAGTTGGACGCGTTACGGGCTGAAAGGGCGCAAGGTACAACGAAGATAGCTAGATACTGTATCAGCAGGTGCGATAGAGACAGGACTCATGTAGAAAGAGTAATTCCCTTATTAATAAACGTCACCTAACTTAGCAAGCCTCTAAGTATTGTTTGATCCTTTCGCTCATACTGACATATTGATAAGACCGAAAGGGACCAAGGTATGACGAAGGTAGTACTGTTTCAGCGGGTGAGACAGAGGAAGGGCAGCTATATGCAGACGTAAAGACAGAAAGAGTGGAATTTCGAATTTTTTTTCGCTTCGAATAAAAGTTTGGTGAAATTGAGCTTAATTCCCGTTTGTCGATAAAATATGATAATCCGTTGTTCTCAGAGGAGCGTCGGTGGGTGTCCCGC
Organism: Thaumatotibia leucotreta; assembly: GCA_025490895.1. Taxonomy (NCBI): domain Eukaryota; kingdom Metazoa; phylum Arthropoda; class Insecta; order Lepidoptera; family Tortricidae; genus Thaumatotibia; species Thaumatotibia leucotreta. The sequence goes on from JALPQI010009079.1 coordinate 6,597, forward strand.
GAGGAGACACTGAGGCGCGAGCTGAGCGCTTCACGCGAAACCTGCGCGATGCTCGAAGCGCGAACTGGCAGCGGCGCCGGCGAAGGCGCCGCTGCGCTGTTAGCGCAACTGGCGGCGCTGCAGCGGTCCGCGCTCGAGCGGGACCGGGCGCATGTCTCCACTGTCAGAGGACTGACGCGGCAACTCGGTGAGTGTACAGTCGCGAGACCTGCGCCATGCTTGAAGCGCGGTCTGGTCGCTGTTAGCGCAACTGGCGGCGCTGCAGCGGTCCGCGCTCGAGCGGGACCGGGCGCATGTCTCCACTGTCAGAGGACTGACGCGGCAACTCGGTGAGTGTACAGTCGCGAGACCTGCGCCATGCTTGAAGCGCGGTCTGGTCGCTGTTAGCGCAACTGGCGGCGCTGCAGCGGTCCGCGCTCGAGCGGGACCGGGCGCATGTCTCCACTGTCAGAGGACTGACGCGGCAACTCGGTGAGTGTACAGTCGCGAGACCTGCGCCATGCTTGAAGCGCGGTCTGGTCGCTGTTAGCGCAACTGGCGGCGCTGCAGCGGTCCGCGCTCGAGCGGGACCGGGCGCATGTCTCCACTGTCAGAGGACTGACGCGGCAACTCGGTGAGTGTACAGTCGCGAGACCTGCGCCATGCTTGAAGCGCGGTCTGGTCGCTGTTAGCGCAACTGGCGGCGCTGCAGCGGTCCGCGCTCGAGCGGGACCGGGCGCATGTCTCCACTGTCAGAGGACTGACGCGGCAACTCGGTGAGTGTACAGTCGCGAGACCTGCGCCATGCTTGAAGCGCGGTCTGGTCGCTGTTAGCGCAACTGGCGGCGCTGCAGCGGTCCGCGCTCGAGCGGGACCGGGCGCATGTCTCCACTGTCAGAGGACTGACGCGGCAACTCGGTGAGTGTACAGTCGCGAGACCTGTGCCATGCTCGAGGCAGGTACAGGGGTCGATCACTTTTTTGTTGTTGTTATACTGTCACTTCATCCGCCTGACGACAGTTGTGTTGTTTGCTAGACGGTGTAGGGTTTGAACCAGTAGTAGATTTTTTTCTCTCTCTTGATAATGTCAGACGATTCGAAAATGCATATTAATAAGCTTACTTGAATAAAGAATAGTTTGACTTTGACTTTGACTTTGATGAAAGTAAAGTTATTGTGATTAGTGCGTGACCCGTCTCGGAAGAGATACGTGAGTATCAAATGATTCACGAACTTATTAATTTTGACGCTGTTAAACTGTGATTTAAGAGGGAACGTAACTGTAGCGACAGGTGATATAAAAAAATTATTGGCTCATAATTACATTAACTAATTTGTACTTCACATTCTTCGGTCAAAAATGAACTTAACACGAGTCATCCCTGGCGCAAAAATACCCATTACCGCACAGGGCCTGTGGCGATAAAATGTATGAAACAAATGTGTTGGTACTCACTAAATCTAATCTAAAGTATCATACTAGCCGCGTTGCCACGCTAGGCAACTTCTGCACCAACAACGACCTCACCCGACCATCCGAAATACTCTCCTAACCGTACGACCTACCTGTCTAATAAAGGCAGACTTCTGATCCCTAGAAGTTTCGCTCGATGCAAACGCCGCAGCAGCGGTTGGTAAGTTATTATAATTACTGGATATCGCGCTGTTGGCAATTGCCATGTGGTATCAATAAGAATACATTTGTCACCACCCCAACTTCTCCTGTGGGTGACCTAAGAATCGGATAAGGGATTAAAGTGTTACTGAGTTTTTATTTATCGAAGATTGATGATGGACCACCATCATGAACAGAGCCCAGAAAATCCATAGCAAAACAAAAGACTGTCGCAATCAAACTAGTAAGTTTATATGTCAACCACGTTCGTTTCAAACTGTTTTAAGATACACATAGTGGACACACTATTGCGATCGCCGACCCGCATGCCCAGCGTGGTGATTATGGACATTTACCTTGGGCATTTACCTCCTAATGCGTATAGACGCATAGGCTAAGGAGATACCGTTGTCCAGCAGTGGACTGGTATAGGCTGATGATGTGATGTGATTTATCATTAACAGTGATCGGTTTTTTAGGTTCCCCCTAGCGGGATTTTGCGTATAAAAAAATGACGGTAGTGATTATAAAATTTAATTTAACGGTGTTTCTATGCGATCTTAACGCTAAAATTAATTTCAGATAATTCTCGTTTCCGATAAATTTATATGTTTGTTAAATAATAAAATAATGTATACTTGTTTCCACAAAGAAATATTTATTCAAAAACTTGACCGAAGAAAATTGTCTACTTTATTTGGAAAATAATTGGGGGCCAGGGGGCCTCCACTCCTTTGTTGCCCCGAAGCCTCTCAACCTCTAAATCCGGCCCTGCAGTTTGTCAATAATTTGGGAATGGTAATGACTTGATTGTTGCGACTGAATAATCGCATAGAACTACCCTTAACTTAACACTATCAAGTTACTATAGGAGATCCGCCAGGAGAATCCATCCATCCAAAAAACCGATCACTGATCATTAAAAATGATTAATGATCCATTATATTAATTTGTCTACTTTAACCCGCAGCGGAAGCAGAAACCTCCCTCACCAAAGCGATAGAACGCGAGCGCCTCTCCCGCGACGAACTAGAAGAGTTAACCCGACGACTATCGGCGTCAGAGGGATTACTAGACGACGCGCAGGGTCGACTCGACACGGTGACCGGCCAGTGTCGAGAATTGGTTGTTAGGGTCGACTCACTGGAGGATGAACTAGCTAGGTTAGTATCTAATGTTTAGGCTTAGGACATTTGGCATTCCGTGGTTCTAAAATCCGTGGAGTCGCCGAGTGTGAAATTTTGTAACTCAAAGTAAAAAAGTATGATGTCATTTTAAATATAATGACTTATGTACATGGGTGAATCAACTTTTTCTTGCCTGTTGTACGATCTACATACCGCACATTGCCATCTCAGCGAAATTACTCACAATTGCGTAAAGCAATACAACACGAGTCAGTACGCGTTCATAATTAGCACGTAAATCACGAGCATTTATCATTCATACAATCGCGCTTTTAAATATAGTATTTTAGTGTCAATAAAGTGGTTACTTTTGGCAGTGTTTGGACTTATCATTTAATCAAGCAATCTACATAATATAATTGGTGTATGTGGCACTAGCAGCCCATACATCAATTTGGTCCTTCGAGCATTAGTTTCCATGTGTCTAAAGTGCAGTGTCGAATCGGTTTGACTGGCTTCCCACAAGCGGGTTCCACCAGGCAGATTGAGAAGGCGTCTACGCTGCACCGGACATACGGATCACTGTTTGACCAGCATAGCGGCACTAGCAGCTGCATCACAGCACATACCAGCAGAGCTTCACAGCACTTTATCAACATTGTACAGCATAAATTCAAGATAATATCAAAAGGAGTAAGCATTTTTTAGCAAAATGGGGTCTATACAGGAATTGTTGGATACCCAATCTCAGATTATGGAAGGTATGAAAAAGTTTCTCGAAAACTTTAATAAAGACGGACCGGACCGCAAGACACCCGACAGAATACCAAGAAGATTAAAACTTCTCGATCAGTACTGGGAAGATTTTCAAGCAAACCATATCAAACTTTGTGAAGAGGAAGACATTCATCATCCTTACTTTTATGACAGTCAATATGAAATCACGGAGCAGTTTTATAAAACTACAAGACAATACGTTTCTACCTTCCTAGGCGAACGAAGCGAGTCAGTAGATCAGAAGCCATTATCATCAGAAACTTCGACATCAATAGGGGGACCATCGCCCCAACCAAGGATGGATCCGCCCCACCAGCAGTATGCGGAACAGCCCCAGGTTCCAAGCACAATTCAAGCGAGAACTGCTCGCAATGTCGACGCAACTCCTATCAATACAGAATCAACAGAAACAGCATCGCGTGGATCTCTCAGCAAAACAGACGAGATGTTACGTAAGCAAGCCAGCAATTTTAGAGCATTCGTCAGAACCGCATCTAGCACAATCTTAGAACATCTCAACGAAAAGTGGGAATTTGAGGATGCTCTTAAGACTCTTCAAGCACGGTGGACCGCAATCGATACCCTTCACTGGGAAATCGACAGCATTTTAGAATCAAGAAATCTCACGTACGAAATGAACTACAATACTTACGAGTTACAGTTTAACAAAATCAAGAAAGAAATAAATACCAAAATGTGGTCAGTCTCACACAGAGAAAAGTCAACACCCAAGATGGAAATTCCTATATTCAGTGGCAGTTATCAACATTGGACCTCGTTCAAGGACCTATTTACAGAAACAATCCACGCAAATTCATCGATCCCGAATGCTCAGAAAATGCAATTTCTTAAAAGCAAAGTAAAAGGAGAAGCAGTAAAACTAATTCAGCATTTACTTATCAGTTCAGACAACTATCTTACATGTTGGGATATTCTAAACCATAGATATAACAACAAAAAGATGATTTTTTCATCGCATATCAACGTTCTGCTTAGCCTCCCCAATACACAGCAACATTCAGCAGCATCTATCAAGAAAATCCACGACACTACTAATTAATGTCTACACGCCATTAAAAACCTTGGAGTAGACGTAGCGACGTGGGACCCTATCATAGTTCACTTACTCTCACAGAAATTAGACGTGGAAACGCACAATGATTACGTAGAGTCACTGAAAACGCCTCGTGAACTCCCTACGCTGAGTGAATTCTTAGAATTCCTAGAAAACAAATTTACGTCTTTGGAGTCATCTCGCCGCATAATTGACCAACCAAAATCATACCAGCAGCATCAACAGCAAAATGAACCATCAACGAGTACCAAAAAGTATCATTATCATAAAGCATATAATTCCAATCGAAACAGCAACTCGAATACACAACAAAATTATGCATTCAAAAATACATCAAATAATGTGAATGATTACTATAAATGCCCACATTGTCAAGGTGATCACAAGTTATTCGCTTGCAAGGCATTTCTCGGATTACAAGCAAATAACAAACGGGAAGTGATTGCGAAATACAATTTATGCAAGAATTGCTTATTCGATCATAAAGGAAATCAGTGTCATTCGTACAAAAGATGTCGCGTTTGTAATGGAAATCATAATACATTACTTCACGATGCCTACGGAAACCCGAACCCAAGCACTTCGGGTCACAAAGCAATCACCGCCGATACCAAAAAACCTTTCATAGGTAACAGCAACCACGTGTCTCAAGAAGAGTTTCCTGAAACACTCCTAGCAACAGCATTAGTGAAGATCATGACAAAGGACAACATTATGGTGGTTTTGAGAGCCCTAATTGACCCGGGAGCTCAGCCAAACCTTATTTCTGAGAAAGCAGCACAAATTTTGGGGATACCGCGTGAACAATATAGGGGAAGCATCTACGGCGTCGGCCAGAAGGAAAGCAATTGTAGAGGCGTCTTGAACATAACATGCGCTTCAATGCAGAATGACTACACATTTAATGCGCATGTCTACATTATACATAAAGTAGCGAATAATTTGCCCAATGAATCATTCAAAAAACCCGAATGGGATTTCCTACAAGAAATTCATCTAGCCGACCCAGATTTTAACATCTGCCGTCCGATAGACATCATATTTGGAGCAGCTATTTATGCAGACATCATGCAGGAAGGTATCATGAGACGAGAAAAAAGCCATCCCTTAGCACAATCCACACAACTAGGATGGATTTTAAGTGGTGACGTCATGCCACTGAGATGTCACGTCGTTTGCAACAATATTGAGGACATACACAAATTTTGGGCGGTAGAAGATATTACAGAAACATCCAATATGTCCCAAGAAGATATTGATTGCCTTCAGTATTATCAAAATACAACGTATCGCAACGCTGAAGGTCGTTACGTAGTGAGCATACCATTTAAGCCCGACTTTGAACAGAAGATAGGAGCATCAAAACCGATGGCCGTGGCACAATTTCGTCAGCTGGAAAACAAATTCATCAGACACCAGAAACTAGCAGAGGCCTACAAAGATTTTATCAATGAATATTTATCATTAAATCATATGTCTGAGTGTACTAGCTACGAGGTACCCAGCATATACTTACCACATCATAGTGTTGAACGAGAATCAGCAACGTCAGCATTAAGAGTAGTTTTCAACGCGTCAGCAAAAATGCCTACTGGCTATACATTGAACGATTTAATGTATCGAGGCCCGAATTTACAACAAGATCTGCTTAGCCTCATTTTGAAATGGAGACAATATCCATATGCATACACAGCAGACATAGCAAAAATGTTCAGGCAAGTGTTACTCAACCCTGAGCAACAGAAATATCAAAAAATAATTTGGCGTTCCACTCCGAATGAGCCCTTACAGGAATTCAAATTATTGACAGTGACATATGGAACAAAATGCGCCCCATTTTTGGCAATGATGACCTTGAGACAGTTAGCAACAGACGAAGGTCATAAATACCCTAATAGCAGAGCAATCAAAGCATTACAAGAGGAGTTTTATATGGACGACCTTGTTAGCGTAAGCTTCTCCTTAGAATCAGCAAAACAACTACAATCAGATTTAATAGGCCTACTCAAATCAGGAGGTTTTCATTTGCGAAAATGGTCTTCAAACAAAGCCGAACTTTTGGAAGGTGTCAGCAAATCACAAAATACTGAAGAAAACTTCAACTTCAAGCATTCACAATCAACAACCAAAACACTCGGTCTCAAATGGAACCCTATAGAAGATCAGTTTACATTCCAAATGAAAAACGATACAGCAGTGCCGTTAAGACTTACAAAAAGGGCATTACTCTCAGAAATTTCGAAAATATTTGACCCAGTGGGCTGGTGCGCACCTTTAACCACAAAATTCAAACTCCTGTTCAAACAAGTTTGGCTTAGCAATAAACAATGGGACGATGACTTGCCCGAAAGTATCAGAGTGGAATGGGAAAAAACTCGTCTTGATCTCAAATATATCAACGATTTCAAAATTCCAAGATGGTACCAGACTACTGAAACCGACCACATTGAACTACACGGCTTCTGCGACGCATCTATGAAAGCATTTGCTTGCGTGGTGTATTGCAAAGTGGATAACAAGGTAACGCTTGTCGCAGCCAAATCAAGATTAGCCCCAGAGAACAAAAATCTTACCCTGCCGCGATTGGAATTATCAGGAGCACTATTATTATCAAAACTTATGAATAAAATACAACAAGCATTGACAGGTCATCATATCAAAGTTTTCGGGTGGACAGACTCAACCGCGGTCCTTGGATGGCTTCAAGGAGACAGCGGAAGATGGAAACCATTTGTAGCCAACCGAGTCGAGCAGATAAAACAAGTTATTCCATCAAGCGACTGGCGATGTGTAAAATCCGCTGAAAATCCAGCTGATTGCGCTAGCCGAGGAATTTCTGGAGAGCAACTACAACAGCATTTATTATGGTGGAAAGGACCCGCTTTCCTCCCAGCATTTTACGAAAAACAGAAGATAGAGTGCCCGACTTATATCACGAATCAAGAAGTCCGTACAACAAAACAAGTCAACGTCACAATACGTCACAGCGATGATGACGTAATACAACGCATATTATGCAAGTTCAGCAAGATGACGCATGCAGTTCGCGTACTCGCTTGGGTACTACGAGTGATAACGCGCAAAACAAAACAAGGGCCCTATTTGACTGTAACGGAACTAGATCAAGCAAAGCAAACAATCATTAAATACGTACAAGAAGGCGAATTTAAAGATGAAATCAACAAATTAAAAACAGAAAAGCACGTGCAGAAAACTAGCAAGATTTTAGAACTCAATCCGTTTATAGACGAACATGGACTATTACGAGTTGGCGGCAGAATCAAGCACGCAAATATCAGCATGGACAAAAAACATCCTTACATAATTCCACACCGAAGCCGTTTAACAGAACTTATCATAGATCACGCACACCGCACTACGCTACACGGAGGCGCACGCCTAACATTGGCAGAAACCCGAAACCACTTCTGGATAATAGGTGGGAACCGAGCAGTAAAAAGGCAGTTACTTCCTTGCGTAAAATGCAAGAAGATTAAAGCAAAACGTCTACACCAACTGATGGGAGATTTACCTGAAGCCAGAATCAACCCATCGCGACCCTTTGAACACACCGGCGTTGACTTTACAGGGTATGTCGACATCGACATAAAACTTAACAAAGGCCGTGGAGTTAAAACAACAAAAGGGTACATTGCTGTTTTCGTCTGTATGGCGACCAAAGCCGTACATTTCGAACTGGTATCAGATTTGAGCACCTCGGCTTTTATAGCAGCGTTGAAGAGGATGTCCGCCCGCCGCGGAAAGCCTAGTCACATGTACAGTGATAATGGTACGAATCTGACAGGAGCAAATAACGTAATCCAGCAAAAATTAGCAGAAATACAGCAAGTTTGCAACAACGACATACTAACTGAAGTAAGTGAAATGTCCATACAATGGCATTTCAATGCTCCCGCCTGGCCCAGCGCTGGTGGGGAGTGGGAAGCCCAAGTGAAAGGGCTGAAGTATCATTTACGTCGTGTGATCGGTGAGCAGAAACTCACCTACGAAGAGTTTTATACGGTGTTAGCTCACATAGAAGGATGCATGAACAGCCGACCTCTCTGCGCTATATCAGAAGATCCAGATGATTTAGACTACCTAACACCATCACACTTTCTTAGCAGTGGCCCTGTGCTAACCATATTAGACACGGAACAGGATGAACGAACAAGATGGCACAGGACCCAAAAAATATATCAAGACCCTGTGGAAGCGTTGGCAATCAGAGTACCTCTGCCAGCTGTCCGTCCGAAACAAATGGAAGCATCAGCAAGATAACCTAAAAATCAACGACATTGTCATCATACACGAGCCCAATCTTCCATCTGGAAAATGGGCTATGGGCAGAGTGATACAGCTGCACCCGGGGAAAGATGACCTCGTCCGCGTTGTAACTCTGAAAACAAAAAATGGTATTATCAAGCGACCGAAACGAACAAATACGGCCTTAAACTCAGCATACAAATCAATGACCGCAACTCGCCAAGCAAGCAGTGATAACGAGGTCGACAAAGAACAAGCACAGCAATTCAACGCCGACCCCGTGATTGAAAAGAAAAGGAAAACAACGAGTAAAGGTTCCCGGATATCAGCCTTCACATCAATGGCGTTATCGCTATTCTTATTCATGACTCTAATTACGGCCGGACACTGCTACTACAACATAACAAAATTGAGTAAATCACTTTATTTGGATAAAGTATCAAACATGCAAGTAATACGGGATGAGTGGAAACTAGTCGTATATTACGACATGGACCCCTATTGGGACGGATCAGCAACATTTGAAAAATATATGAAACAAATCGACAATGTTTGTTCCAAAACAAAAAACAAACATATTTGTGACATTATTACGTTGCAATTACATCACAGCCACAGCGAGTTACAATATTATAACAGCATGTTACTTAGTCAGCGCTTTGAATCACATGTGCGAACACGACGCGGCCATGTAGACGGCGTAGGTTACGTCGCTAATAGCCTCTTCGGAGTTCTAGATCAACGATTCGCGGAGCAATATCAGAAAGATATTTCTATTATCAAGAACGATCAAAGACACTTGGCTCTACTGTGGAAGAATCAGACATCAGTAGTCGAAGCGGAGTACAATTTGTTAAAACGAACAGAAGAAACAATCAACAAACAACACAAAGTCATCCATCAACACCTGAACAGTTTAATCAATGCAACCAATACCCTACACAAGGAGGTACAAAATGCAGAAATCATGAATGAATTAGCCCTATCAGCGATCATCGCTAGCAACATGATCACCAAATTAAAGTCGATTCAAGATACCTTGTTAGACACAATTACCGACATTCACCACGGTATGTTTAATATCCACCTGCTAGCACCTGAACAGCTACGCAACGAACTGAGCATCATCTCGAGCCAACTATCACCAGACTTATCATTGCCTATCAACAACATACAGACTGGTATGGCAGACATATATCATTTACTCAAAGTAAAAGCACGAATTACGCAGAGATATTTGATTTTCGAGATTAGAATACTAGTACGGTCAAATCGTATATTAAACTCGCAAAACATGTAGTAAAGCTGCATTTTTGGTATGTTATTTAGACACCATAGGGCAATATAAAACCACATTTTGCAAGCAAAAAAAAGTTGTGCTAGCTGCGTTATACGTGAAAAACTGTGAAATTAACTGTCTATTTTTAGTTTCTGATTTTTATGAAAAAAGCCTTACGTTTTTTGACAATATACATCAGGTAACGTTTAAAGATGAATGAATTTGTAACAAGATGAGATAACATGCATTACCATAGGTCTTATAGTTTCAGAGATTCGAGACTTCAAATAGTACCCTGTTTTGTAAACTAGATAAAATGTTGAGTTTTGCTAACGTTTTTGGTTTAATATCGCTTTACCTAATTATGCTACGAAAAACATGAAATAATTACCTTATAGCGCAATTAATATTCTTTCATTTAAGGGTAAAATCAGGTCAGTAAACTTTGTAATTGAAACTAAAAACGCGTAATTCAAAAGGCAGTAGGCCCGGTATGTAAGTTTTTCATACAAATCGCAAGTCGTGTTGCAAAGCTGCAATTTTAGTATATTATATAGGCCCTATAAGGACGTACAAAAATGCTTATTACAAGAAAAACAAAACAGGAATTTCGGCATAGGACGAAAAAAACTGAAAAAATATTGGACTTCTTTTACTTTTTGACGTTTAATTAAAAAACTATTATCTTTTTGATACTGATTGCTAGAAAACTTAGAAAGAATATTAAATTTGAAAGGATTTGAGCTACCTTGCATTGCCCTAAATTATATAGATTTAGAGATACGACATTTCAAAATGTGCCCTTCATTAAGTTAAGAAAATAAATGCATGTTTGAAGCCTCGTATACCCCCAAACTATAAGACTTACAGTAATTGTTATCGGCTCAATTTGTTCCAAATTTAATGTAGTTATTATCTACAATTACTTTTTTTTTCTTAGCGCGAACGTTTTGCCAATATTTAGTGAATAGCTTTAACGTAACCTAAAATTTGTTTACGTTTTGATAAAAGGGCACTTTATGAAATGTCGTATCTCAAAATATATATAACTTACGGTGATGCAACGTAGCTCAAATCCTTTCAAATTTAATGTTCTTTCTTAGTTTCATAGCAATCAGTATCAAAAAGATAATAGATTTTAGTTAAACGTCAAAAACTAAAAAAAGTGCGATTTTTTTTCCGTTTTTTACGTCCTATGCCCAAATATTTTTTTTGTTTTTCTTTTAATATGCATTTTCGTATATATCTATCTCTATAAGGCCTTTATAATATAGGTACCAAAATTGCAGCTTTGCAACTCGACTTGCGATTTGTATGAAAAACTTAGATAGCGGGCCTCCTGCCTTTGGAGTTTCGGGTTTATACTTTCAACTGCAAAGTTCACTGACCTAATTTTACCCTTAAAATAAAGAAAATTAAGTGCGCTATAAGGTCATTATTGCATGTTTTTCGTAGCATAATTAGGTGAGGCGATATTAAGTCGAAAACGTTAGCAAAACACAAAATTTTATCTAGTTTACAAAAAGGGGCACTTTTTAAAGTCTCGAATCTCTGAAACTATAAGACCTACGGTAATGCATGTTAGCTCAACTTGTTGGAAATTTATTAGTCTTTAAACGTTTATTTACATATGATATCAAAAAACGTATGGTTTTTTAAATAAAAATCAGAAACTAAAAAATGGCCGTAAATTTCGCAGTTTTTCACGTACTACCCAGCTAGCACAACTTTTTTTTGCTTGCAAAATATGGTTTTATACTGTCCTATGGTGTCTAAACAACATACCAAAAATGCAGCGATACTACTTGATTTGCGAGTTTAGGGTAAAATTATGTACGATTTGACCGTACTATACCACTTGTCAACAGAGAGAGCTTTGACTTGTACAAAATTATAACTATCCCGCAACAATGTCAAAACAAAACAATCAGCATTAAACCAATATCCGATTATGTAGCAATCAATTTACGCAAGGATGTGTACCTCACTATGTCCGAAAAAGACATACTTACAACAGTTCGTTATAAGGACACTACTCAACTATGTCACACAAAAAAGCCCGTATTTCATTTCAAGCCAGACGAAAGTCTCTGCATTAAAAATGAAAACACAAATAAATGCGAAACAACTATTGCAGGATGTCGAAATATCTGGATGGAATTAAATAAGTTGAATACTTATTTGTACTACTGTTGCGTTAAATGTACTATGCGAATCATATGCGAGGATCAAGTTACCGCTGTAGAAGCAGAAAAGGCCGGGGTTATCGTCCTGGGCCGTAGCTGCGTCATCAAGGGCGAAGACTTCACCGTATTCTCACATAAGGATCAATGGAGTGAAATAAAGACCACATCGGACATTTACACACCGGAAATCGCTCAAATAAATCACATTTTAAATATTTCACTCCCACTATCTAATATAAACATAACAGATAATCAAGTTGAACTCGAACAAATTCGAACTCAAATTCAACAAATGAAAACAGAGACAGCATTACAAGGCGACATCTATCACGATATACATCAATTCTCTATCATTTACTTACTACTGATTGCCGCACTCGTAACAACAGGAGTAATCATCTTAAGGCGCTGCTTGCGCCGTCGCCGGAGTGGAAGCGCCGACATAAATTCGGACCAGAGAATACCATCCGTAGCCGTCGTGACCAATACTCCACAAATACAGCCTAGAATCCTGAGTCACTCATCGAGACTCGAGTCACCTATCAACTTAGAAATGAAGACAATACCCAACGTTCGCAAGACGATGAAGCAACACAGAGGAACTTCTCCAGTCTTGCACTAGGACGACGTAGCAACCCCGATCATTCATAGTTATAACATAATTTTAATGTATAAGCTTCTATTGTTAATTTTGTATCAATTGCTTTTATCATCAATTTGTATCATCTTATCATCATCTCGCGCTTCTCCCGCGGGGCAGCATGTACGGTCTACATACCGCACATTGCCATCTCAGCGAAATTACTCACAATTGCGTAAAGCAATACAACACGAGTCAGTACGCGTTCATAATTAGCACGTAACTCACGAGCATTTATCATTCATACAATCGCGCTTTTAAATATAGTATTTTAGTGTCAATAAAGTGGTTACTTTTGGCAGTGTTTGGACTTATCATTTAATCAAGCATTTAATCTAGCAGCCCATACACCTGTTATTGCCTTGGTTACGGTCTCCTGAATCACGCAGGTTTTATGCTACATTATGCCACGTAAACTATGCAAGCATCTATTTTTCTCGTGTTTTGTAAACCCTTTCCTTAATGGGCCACCTACAAACATGGACGACATGCATGTTTGCATAATTTAAGTAGCGTAATTTTGCATAAAACCAGCGTGACTCAGGACACGGTAACCATGGCAATAATAGGCAAGAAAAAGTTGATTCACCCACATACTGTCACTTCGTTATATTGAGTTCATTTTAATCGTTCGTAAACTTGGTCGTCCGCCGCATGCCAATATTTTCGGTTGCCTTCTCCAATCTCTTACTTTGATCGCATTAGGCGAACGACCAAGTGTAATTGCCGATTGAGATAGGTTGATGATTAGAGATGTGTCGTTCATGGGTGAGTGAAATAAATTAACTATATCTTTTAATTCAACTCACTGGCTCTTCAACTCACTGAAGATTTAACTCACTCACCAACTCAATTCAACTCGTCGATCTCAGCGGTGACAACCTTACTTGCTTGCTCTTTCTCACTCATGATTAATAAATATAAAAATAAAAATGATTCAGATGAGCCGGTCGAGCCAAAAGAGTGAGATAGTTTCGGCCATTCAGTGAATCATTCAAATCTCACTCATTCTGTCTCTGACTTCTCTACAGATCCCCTGAGCGAAATGAGCGAAATGAGTGATATATATCTCCGGGAGCGAAATATATGAATCACGCCTTTCAACTCCGTGAGCGGTTTTGCGCATCTCTATTGATGATGCCTTAGAACTTTATTGGGCACTAATCTCTTCAACGTTTATTTCCAGTAAAACCAGAGAGCTGACTCGATTAAAGGAAGAGACTAGTAAACAAATATCAGAGTTGCGGCACCAGTTGGCAGCCACTGAGTCTTCGTTGGCTACTGTTCAAGATGCCCTGGATACGGAGAAGAAACGAAATGCTATTCTACAGGTAAATCTAGAGTCCAGTGCAAATCGATGGAGAGAATTCTCTTATAAATATTTTACGACATTCTTATCACCCAGAACTACCGTTTATGAAATATTTAATGTAACATTTATTCTTAAATAAAAAAATATTCGTGTTAAGCTAGTCTTTGAATGAACGGTTACGTACTAAATGTATGGAAGGGCTTGAAGTTAATATTTGAGACATTTCTGCTTTTATTTCAAAAAGGATATCAATGTAATTTTACTCGTTGGGTAACGTACTTTCGATATCAGTTAGAAGTTTTCTGGTATCTGCTATATTTACGGAATTATGGCCTGGCAACACTTAACGATTACACGCTGTATCGACTGAAGGACTTGTATCCATGGTCATGAAATAAATTAAAAAAAAACACGCTGTTTACCAGGTAGCTCCGATTAATGTACCAAGCAGCCTGTTAAATTTAACGGAATAAAAAAAAAACACGTAGTGTACAAAATATTCCAATGGGCTGAAGTGTATGTATGAGATAATGTTTATACCTAGTGTTTTCTAGCAAACGGGTTTAGTTTAAATTTATATTTTTCAGGAGCAGGTGTCGTGCCGCGGCGACATTAGCCCGCCGCACTCCGTCGCGTCCGACACGTTGTCATCCTCGCTGTGGGCGTCGGTAAGTCTCCCTTTATCCATCTGCCACTAAAGCGGTCACGTGACATGATATTATTTAGTTTTGTTATCAGCATTGTAGTGGCATCGCAATGCACGGGGTCGATTAACGTCACGTCATTGGTATTCGGTGCAGTGTTTCATTTGATACGGGTCACTGACGTTAGGGCTTGTCCATTAATCACGTCATACTGTATAGGGGGAGGTCAACAAAAAATCACCAATTATCACCCTAGTTTCATCGGACAAATCACGTGTAATTTTTTGTTACTCTCTGCTGAACAGCATACTTCTTTTAAAACATAACCAGATGTCAAATCCTGAACTGAGTTTTGAAATTTCGCGGACATTTACCTCGTAGTCTGTAAAAAAGGTTTTTTCCATCACGTGTGCTTAATAAAATACGGAAACTGAAGTGTTATTAAAACGATTAATTAAGTTGGAAAAAAATTATACGTCATATTGGCTAGGGGGGGGACCCTGAAAATATCACCAAGAATCACCATGAGGGATGGGGGGGTCTAAAATAGGCCAAAATCGTATGACGTGATTAATGGACAAGCCCTTACGCAATTTAAGTCGGCGAATGCTCGACATGTTTGGACCCATTAAGAGGGTCCACTAACTAACTACCGTAATCATTACTAGGGGTCGGAACTATGGGTGCAAAACTTTAAATGGCATATGGGAACATTTTAGCCAAGAAAAATACGAATATTATTGAAAAATCTGTATCCAATTTTATTCCCTATCTCGGACTTTTAAACTTACAATGTGTGTGTGTGTGTAGATATGTATATTTTATGGATGTGCCGTGTGGTGACGGCAGTAAGAACATATTTGTCATCACCCCAACTGCTCCTGCGGGTGTCGTAAGAGTCGACTAAGGGATTGAAGTGTCACTGACTACTATTTGATAAATATTGATGATAGGCAGCAGCGTCATCATAGTGGACACATTACTGCGATCGCCAATCCGCTTGCCCAGCGTGGCGATTATGGTCATTTACCACCAAATGCGTTTATACGCATAGTTCATAGGAGAGGCCTACGTCCAGTAGTGGATTATCATAGGCTAATGATGATGATGTATGTGCTATGTTAAGTCCACTTGACAAGTTTTGTTAAAGTTTTGCACCCATAGTTCCGGCTCCTAATCATTAGAATTACTCAGCATCGTAATCTCCAGGAGGACAACGGTCTTGCGACGCCCACGCCGGCCGTGACGTCAGCGGCCGGCGTCGACGAGATACTCTCCCAGCTACAGAGAAGAGAAGGAGAATTACGCGCCGCCGCGACCAGGGCGCAACTATTGGTCGCCGAACGGAACACGCTGAGGGACCATGTCGCGTCGCTCAGGGCCAAGCTGGACGACTATCAGGTAACTGGACGACTATCAGGTCACTGGACGACTATAAGGTAACTGGACGAGTGTCAGGTAACTGGACGACTGTAAGGTAACTGGACGAGTTTCAGGTAACTGGACGACTATCAGGTAACTGGACTACTATAATGTAACTGGATGAGTGTCAGGTAACTGGACGACTGTAAGGTAACTGGACGAGTTTCAGGTAACTGGACGAGTTTCAGGTAACTGGACGACTATCAGGTAACTGGACTACTATAAGGTAACTGGACGAGTGTCAGGTAACTGGACGAGTGTCAGGTAACTGGACGACTATCAGGTAACTGGACGTCGACGAGATACTCTCCCAGCTACAGAGAAGAGAAGGAGAATTACGCGCCGCCGCGACCAGGGCGCAACTGTTGGTCGCCGAACGGAACACGCTCAGGGACCATGTCGCGTCGCTCAGGGCCAAGCTGGACGACTATCAGGTAACTGGACGAGTGTCAGGTAACTGGACGACTATCAGGTAAGTGGACGAGTGTCAGGTAGCTGGACGACTATAATATAAATGGACGAGGGTCAGATAACTGGACGACTATAATGTAACTGGACGAGTGTCAAGTAACTGGACGACTATAATGTAACTGTACTAGTGTCAGGTAGCTGGACGAGTGTCAGGTAACTTGACGACTATCAGGTAACTGGACGACTATAAGGTAACTGGACGACTGTCTGGTAAGTGGGCGACTATCAGGTAACTGGACGTCGACGAGATACTCTCCCAACTACAGAGAAGAGAAGGAGAATTACGCGCCGCCGCGACCAGGACGCAACTGTTGGTCGCCGAACGGAACACGCTGAGGGACCATGTCGCGTCGCTCAGGGCCAAGCTGGACGACTATCAGGTAACTGGACGAGTGTCAGGTCACTGGACGACTATAAGGTAACTGGACGAGTGTCAGGTAACTGGACGACTATCAGGTAACTGGACGTGGACAACGACGCTTATCATGAACAACGCTGTATTACAAAATAGTTATCGCTAGCAATTGGAATTCTAGTGCTTCATTGTTAGAATTCAATTTACGACAAGATATTTTCTAAAGATGCAGCGTTGTTCATGATAAGCATCGGAGTCAGGTAACTGGACGACTATCAGGTAACTGGACGTCGACGAGATACTCTCCCAGCTACAGAGAAGAGAAGGAGAATTACGCGCCGCCGCGACCAGGGCGCAACTGTTGGTCGCCGAACGGAACACGCTCAGGGACCATGTCGCGTCGCTCAGGGCCAAGCTGGACGACTATCAGGTAACTAGACGACTATAAGGTAACTGGACGACTATCAGGTAACTGGACAACTATAAGGTAAAAGGACGACTATCTGGTAACTGGACGACTATCAGGTAACTGGACGACTATCAGGTAACTGGACGACTATCAGGTAACTGGACGACTATCAGGTAACTGGACGAGTGGCAGGTAACTGGACTACTATAATGTAACTGGACGAGTGTCAGGTAACTGCTGACATGTTGGACGAGTGTCAGGTAACTAGTATCATGTAACTAGACGAGTGTCAGGTAAATGGACGACTGTAAGGTAAATGGACGACTGTCAGGTAACAGGACGACTGTCAGGCAACCAGACGGTATAAGGTAACTGGACGATTATCAAGTAATGGTACAATTATCACCAGGTAACTGGACGACTGGTGTAGACAGGCAGTGTAGCTAGATGGAAAAATGTGATAATTGTCACAATATTATCGCTTTCATGGTGTTTCTCTATTTCCGTACCTGGTTAAGTATTAAGTAACTGAACGACTGGTCTTTCAATTAAGTACTTATATTTGTTTTACTTAAAATATTGCAATAAAAGAATTGCAACCGAATACAAATTACGCAGTTATTAAAACGCTTATATTTTGCATCCAACACCATATAGTAAAAAAACGATAATGTCCATAAAGTATTTCAAATTAAATCAAACCATTTATTCATGGTGAATAATAAGTTTTTATGTCATTATTTTGTCTATTTCTTTGGTTACCTACCGAATACCTTGATTAATTCAAGGCACAATAAAAAAAATAAAGGATAGTATAAAAAAAAACTACATACTAATTGTATCACGAAATTTTATCTCAGCATATTTTTTATAATCTCACACTTAATCAACCAATCGTGATTCAGGATCATTCTCTGAAAGTTTGACGGCGGTCTAATTGCCCCGTCCCATACAATTAAATTAGAGTCAATCGCAGGCAAACACACAGAAGGAGCATCCCATGAAAACATCTACTTTTTGTCGCTTACGACTCACTATGGTAGCTACCCTAATAAAATATGCTAGCTGTTAGGAAACACTGTCAATCTTAAAGCCTTGATATGTTATTATTATGCCGTAACTCAGCTTACTAATTTAAATTTTCAAAAGTATTGAAAAGACAGTGTCGCTTACGACATGTTTTCATGGAATGCTCCAGAAAGTGAATGACCCTTCACAGAAACTAATACCAATATATTTCCCACAGAGCGTCCAAGAGCAATACGACGCTCTCCTCCAAATGTACGGCGAGAAGGAAGAACAGTTAGAAGAAGTTCGCCTCGACTTGCAAGACGTCACACAACTGTACAAAGCACAGCTCGACGAATTGGTCGCCTTGAAACGAAGGTAGCCAAACGCCGGGCCGTCTTAAACATTGGTCTTGCTATATTAAAAATATCTAAAAAGTGGGTTTAAAATATGTGCATTGTTAAACTTAGCGTTGAAAATGTCGGAAAAATCAAATGGTTTTTTCGGGAATATATGAAAATTTTGTATTTTTCCGTTTTTTTCGGGTTTTTACAGAAATAATCAATGTCACTGTCACTGTCACTCCTTGCCATCTGTTTCATTTGACTTCTCTTCGATGACATCGCATTATCCTGGTAAAAGTGAAATTTAGATCTAATTCACATGGGCTTAGAGTTGAAAATTATAGTGGAAAGTTACATTAATTTTTTCGAAAAACGAGCTGTTTGGAAAGAAGCGGGATTTAATCCGGAAATTTTCAACGCTAGTTAAAGTGCATTCATCCTTACTTGTCTTATCATGTAAACAAACACTTTTTAAAAACATTATTACACTTTTCTCAGCAATTATACAATAATCATCATATTAAAAAAAACTCGTAAAGTATTATAATAACTCAAAAAAAACACTGAATAATATCATTTCTGTAAAGATTTTCGTCAATAAGCGCTGTTACGGTCGGATAGCCTTCAAAACATCTGACATTGCGATGTCTAGATTGTTTATGTACCGTTATGTTGGTATGAGCATGACAATTATCGTTATTAATACCTACTTAAAGTACATCTTAGGAAAAATGCAATTAAAATAAATTGCAGTAATTTACCAAAATTGTTGTAGTTGATTTCAATATGTTTTTGATATAATATTATACTAATTAAGTCTCTTCCTGACAGACGATGCAAAATCGATAATCCTCTATTTACGTAAGTAGTGAAATTATCGCTGACATTTCTAATCATTAGTGATTGTCTGTGATCATCGTTGACGTTTTGCTTGTTTACATGATAAGACAAGTAAGGATGAATGCAATTTAGATACGCTGACAAGATAAGAGTTAAAACGAAGAAAAAAATACATTGACTTGCAAAACGTCACACATTTGACAGCCATATTAATATAAAATCAGATATAACATTAGAAAGAGGAAAAAATTATAACATACATACTTTCAAGGCGTCACGCAAATAAAGCTCGGCTTGCTGAAATTGGTTGACTTATTGATTTAAGCTTTCACGATTGTCACTCATATTTTAAAGACAAACGGGTCTTAATCGCGTAAACTTACGTTTAATTATATCCTGACGTTTCGGGCAACCCTAGCCTAGAAGTGAATAATCAAGATCAAGTGCGGGTAGTTCGAAAAACCCGCGCAGCTCGAAGGGTGTTGATACATTCTCTCGTCTGCCTGCGACCACGGGTGTAACGTCATGCCCGAAACGTCAGGATATAATTAAACGTAAGTTTACGCGATTAAGACCCGTTTGTCTTTAAAATATGAAATTGGTTGACCGTCTTAAACCCAATGGGTAATGGTTGGGTGGGTTACCCACTTATTCGTAAAAAACTTATGTGGTGTATATTCGGTGATTCATGTTTTGTTCCTTTCTAACAAACGCAAATGTGAAATTGACAGATAAGGAGAAACAAATAATAGGCATGATGACTGGCAAGTCAAATCAGCATCTTTTTTAGAACTGTCAAAACGATCACCACTATGCAATTTTATATGAAATACTCAAAAGTGACGTCACGTCTGAGTACTGCCAAATGACCTACTCTTTTAAGTTCTTTTCAATTTAGTAAATAGAAGTTCTGCCCAAAAATTACTGCAAACTACATCTTAGTAATAATTTCTTCGTGTATTATGTCGTGCATAATGTTAAATAATTTATTTTAACTACAGTCATCATCCCTATTAGCTGATTTTGTGATTGGTTTGGTAGAAGTTTATGAATGTTTGTGTTCGTATTTGACTGCCATTAATAACCTGTTAAAAAGAGGAAAGAAGAATGCAGTCTACCACCCGTCTTACCCCCTTATTCATAAACTTTTTCTAACTTAGTAAGCAGAGAAGTATTGTCGCTTTCGGTCTTATCAATATGTCTATAAGACTGAAAGGGACAAACCGGTTAGGAGACGTTTATGAATAGGTTACCAGGTAGTTAACCCTTACGTTGGCGAGAGAGATGCCGATGTTCTATACGTAACTGATTTAGGACTGATTTTTCAATCCCCAGATAACAGTACCTGTCAAATAAATGTTAGCTCTGTCCTTTTTTGACTGATTGTTTGAGAAAAGGATGGTGATAATTTTAACTAACGGATAGGTTTATTTGGTGATTGAAAAATCAGCCCTTAGATTCATAAATTCGCCCTTCTGTCAATGAACTTAAGGCACTCGTCTTACCGCGAGCTACTAAGCTATGAACTATGGGCTATAAACACGAACAGAAGATACGCGCTCCCGTGTAAAAAAAAGAGACACAGCGATACTCACCCGGCGGTGATAGGTGATAGCTGAACGAATATCGCCGTGTCTCTTTTATTTACACGGGAGTGCGTATCTTTTGTTCGTGTTTATAGCCGATAGTTCATAGCTTAGTAGCTCGCGGTGAGACCAGTGCCTAACTTACAACAATGGCCATAACGAGTATACTCGTCTACAAGGGTTAAATCTAAGATATGTATAATGTGGAATTCACTTGAATATCACGAATTTGCACCTGCTA
Source organism: Thaumatotibia leucotreta (assembly GCA_025490895.1). Classification (NCBI taxonomy): domain Eukaryota; kingdom Metazoa; phylum Arthropoda; class Insecta; order Lepidoptera; family Tortricidae; genus Thaumatotibia; species Thaumatotibia leucotreta. The sequence goes on from JALPQI010009079.1 coordinate 28,173, forward strand.
TGTAAATGGCTTACATTGTGATATGTGACATGTGTATTAATATTATAGATAAATTATCGAGAACTTGTAATTGCATATGTAGTGGTTTTATGTGTTTACAACCTCACAGACATTCTATATTTTAATATTTTCCAGTATTTTAGTGTCATAGTGAACTAAATTACAAAAACATAAGGTTCAAATGAAAAGTTACTTTTAATAATACTTCTATATGCAATTTCAAGCGCGAGATAACCTGTCTATACTTATTGTAGTTTTAAAGCTCGGTAATGGTCAGAAATATCTATTCAGACAAACGGACAGATAATAATATATGTGAACACTAGCATTGCCAAACGTTTGAACCATTACCGTACCTACAGTCGAACCTCGTAAAGGTACATTCCATGGAATCTACTTTGTCGGCAACGTGACGGCTATGACAGCTACCTTAGAAATATATGTAAAGTACGAGAATCCTCTATAAATACAAACACCCAGTTATAAAATTAAGATATACCAAAAATTGTATTCGAAACTTTCTTAAATGTACGCGAAGAAAGACGTCACGTAACCGACATTCTCTTGGAATGCACCTAAAGCTCATGGCCCTACCTGAGCAATTCTCTTTATTTTTGCCACTAAAATGAAATATGAAATTTTAGGTAAATTTTATACTATTTCTACTCAGAATCACAAGCAGATTCCATTTCCGTCGAAAAAAAAAGTGTCCCATGATTTTTTTTCCTATTGTGTTACTATTTTCCATACACCTTCTATGACGGTAACACAAGAGGATATTCGAAATATGTATGAAATTTTTGGGACATTTTATTTTTCGCCGGAAATGGAATCAGCTTGTGATTCTGAGCAGAAATAGTATAAAATTTACCCAAATTTTCATATTTCATTTTAGTGGCAAAAATAAAGAGAATTGCTCACCTATAGTTCTTAACATCAAACAAATTTAAATTTTATTTTATTAGAACAGAGTTGCATTTGCATTTTCAATGACAAATTTATCTTGTATGACTGGGCCTTTGGCTACGAACGAATAAAACATGGAAGCCGCACGCCATACTAAATTGCCTTTCAAAAACGGTCCTGAATTTTAATTGACAAGTGCCCCTTCAATGCATCACGGTAATGAATTTCAATATCAACCTATAAAAACTTAAATCGCCATTTAAAAATGGTTGTGATTGGTCCATCAAAGTTTTGATTGGCTAATTTTATAAACATTTGTGAAAGATGTTGCGCCGAAATACGCGCGGTGTTAAGAAAAGCTCTATGTTCTGCCCATCTTGGCACAATTGAACAATTGTTTTTGGGCATTCTTGAGCTGGCGTTAGACGTCCATGTTATATATGGTCGCAGGCCTTAGAACTCTTAGGAGGATTTATATGAATTATAAATATTGGATGTCATATACCAAAGAAAAAGGCTAGGACCGAGTGGCTGAGCGGTACAGACATCAGCCCCGAAAGCTGAGTACGTGGGTTCGATTTCCACGTCGGACGTTGGTGATCTTGGTCTATTTTTCTTTGGTATACGACATCCAATATTTATAATATATATAGTATTAAGTATTGTGACTACTTTGGAAAAAATTAAAATAATTTGATTTGAGTTTAACAAAAACTTCAGGATTTCTGTATATGTGAAAAGGCACATTTTAATATCCTTGCCTGTGCAACTTATTTCTGCAGTCAACTGTACCGAACCGGTGCTCAAAATTATCTCCACATGCTCTAACGTTTAGGCAATAGGTAAAGGCTGTACAAATGGTTTGTTCTGGTTTAATAAAAGATAGTACTTTGGAACTATTGTGGCTTATAGAATGTTTAATGATATTACTCATAAGTATGAAAAAATATGATAACGCTGTTTAAACTATTGAATACATGGGAACTTAGGTTATTATTTTTATTTTGAAACTCATGTCTTAGTGTCACACATTATTGTCTAGTTTTGAATTATTTTTCGTCAAAAGTATTGGAATTAGAAATTTATTTCAAAAAATTATGTCAATACTATTGTATTATAATTATATAAATTATATTATTTTATTAGTTACTCTCAAATTGCCTTAGAAATTATCTAAATTTTACTTTATGTATAAACGAATGTATAGTAATGTATAGAATTAAATTGTACCTATAATAAAATTAATTGTAAAAGATTGGACATAAATTGTGATTGCCAAAACCAGTGAGTCGAACCGGATTGTTAGTCAAATTCGGTGTCCATACATTTATGTCAATGGCTGGGTATCTTATGCAATTTATAAAGTTACTATAATATGACGTTTTTAGGGAAAGCGTATTTGAGGAGTGTTTTCTCAAAAGGCCTTATTTCTACCCTGACAACAAGGGTTATGTTTTTCTATGTCTTCATAAGAGAAATAATCTCTATTGACAAAGAAATAAGCCTTTTTGAAAAGACACTCCTCATTTGTAATCTCATTTCAGAGCATTCAACCAATTTGATATCTTCGTCAATATAGCATCGTTCTTCCCAGCATACATATTCTGACCCATTGTTATTAAAACTAAATGATTTAAAAATTCCTTCGTTTTACTTTTTATCTCAGACAGGACAAATTTCGGTGTGATCTTACCCTACCCCTGGGTTTTCAGTCATAATGCTAAACATCGACAATGTAGATACCATATGTCCTTTAGAAATCACATTGGGCAGAACCAGGATAAGCCATGCCATTTGGGAATCAATCGCATTCTAATAGTTTAAGTGACGTAGTTGGTAATTTCTCCGAGCGTTTCAACCGCTGTGATTTCGCTGGCAGCCTTATCACACGACTCCCGTGAGAGATGCAAGAACTTTTGAATATATTGGTAGACGTAGTTGACAACTACCAATATAAAAATGAGATATCCACGGAAATCGGGTAATAATGATGCCACGTCGGTTGAAACGCTCGGAGAAATGCCGAGTTATATTGGCATAAGAATCATTTTGGTTGATTAGCCGAGAAACAATGTTTTTTCCTGAAAACGACACATTTATTAATTAATTCACTGCTGCCTGTATGTTTTTGTAAATAAAAAGAAAACAAGTATTTAGCGTTTTCTTTACAAACCCTGGGAACCCAATTTCATAGTCTTGAACATTTCATCCATTGATGGCCATACACGAAAGCTTAGTATTAGTGAGAGTCTGAATGGCGGCTGTACCTGCCCAAGTTAATAAAATGAATATACTAAAAAAAATATACTATTCGGTACCCTAAAACCGCCAGACTATCATCCAATACTGCAACTATGGTCCACAATTTCAACACCTAAGGTACTGGTCTCACCGCGAGCTACTAAGTAAGCTATGAACTATCGGCTATAAACACGAACAAAAGATACCCACTCCCGTGTAAAAAAAAGAGACACGTCGATACTCGCCCGACGGTGATAGCTGATAGCTGAGCGAGTATCGCCGTGTCTCTTTTACTAAGCTTTTCCCCACCTGTTACCACTAGAGTACTTGGTGGTAGCTACCGAGATTTTTTTCCAATTTGTGACCTCTAAAATATTGGGAAAAAGAAAGCCCAGTAATTTTATTCCCAGTTGTTTGCACTAGTAACAGATGGGAAAAAATCCCATTGTTACCACTGGTATCAGATGGGAATAGTCCCACCTAAATAAGCATCAGTCGAAATCTTCGTTTGGCTTTGTCAATTTTTTTTTAATAAAGAGTTTTTGCACAAGAATAGCACGATTAATATAACAATTACACCTAATGGAAGATATTCGGTTAAGTTTTGGACCAATGTTGGGAGTGGATACCTTTTCACAAATTCTAGTTATTACAGTCTAAAGGTCCACCCGCCATTCTGACTGTCAGAACAGCGGGAGTACCCTAAATTCACCCTGACCTAAATACCTACTACAATGTGCCCACGACGAAAGGGAAAAAATTCAATGGATTTCTGACCAAATTTGAAGTTAAAAATATCATATGAAGTTTTCTGGATTCAGTCTATTTTAAGAGAAAATTAGATTTTTTCTTAAAACCGTTTTTGACCGTTACGCTATGATAAACACATTTTTGGAAACGATTTAGTCTCCAGGTTGTCTTAGTCTTGTCACACTTAATTGACAGACATCAAATGAACAAAAATATCATTAATTAAAAATGTAAAAAAAAGCAAATGTAAAAAAAAAACTTTAAAGTGCATTTTTTGCGATAGTTTGATTAATAAATTCCTTTATTTTGTGTATTAAGGCATTCAAAACATCAAAAAAAAACTAAAAAATATTTTTTTTTGCAGATTTGACCAAAACTCATTTAACATTTTTAGCTTCTTTTAGTCTCAGGAATATGCTGTTTGAATTTTTCCCTTTCCTCGTGGGCACCTTGTATAATGTTACTACCAGGGATCGGATAACGGTTTTTTCTCCATACAAAAGAACGGTTCGAATTCCGTTCTTTTTCGATCTTCGGTATATCAAAGTCAAAGTCAAATAATTCTTTATTCAAATTGGAATAGCAACAAACTCTTTTGAATCGTCTAGGTATTGAAACTACTTCCGATATTATTTTTTTTACTAAATATAAAGTGAATGTCAGGGTTATTCCACTATTCATTCAAAATTCACTTGTATTTTTTTCATCTTTGCGGCAGGAGGATAACTGTGGGTAACCATTTTATAACACTCAGTATACTTTCGCTTATCATTGACATCACGGTATACCTTAGTGTATGTTACGGGATACATGGGTTACACTTGCATAAATAAAACAATTTATTTGACATACACCATTTATTGATATTGAAGTAAACAACCATACAACAGTGGAAGCATTTCAAGTTTACGAAAGAATAACAATTTTGAAAGGTTTGAAGAATTTACGACTAACATCGATGATAGAGCTTATTACTGCCACAGACATATATCTCAATAGACGTAGAACGTGACGCGTAAGGTTTTTATACTGGCAAAACACACCAATTGCATGTAACAATGCCTAATAGACTTTGTCAATTCGATATTGGTTTAAGTTCTTAACAAGCGATTATGAATCAATTCTTTAGTATGTGTATTGGGTCTACTTAGAATATATATATGTATGTGGCAGTTTAACAATTCTCCCGTAGTATATATGTATAAAAGAAAGTCGTTTGACTTTAAACATGTTTAAAAGAATAGTCCTAGTTCACCATCTTAATTCTATAACATCAATTTATTTTGATTCAATTACTGGAAACTATAATTTGTCTATTTAAAATTGACACACATTTATAAAAATAAAATAAAATGTGTTAAAATACCATTTAATTTCGTGGATAACATTTAATACATTGAATAAGTCTAGCGTATATCGTAACATAAATCCAACTGCACAATTTTGTTACAAAATGCTCCACTGCTCAGCCACTCTTAGAATAGGTACGATACCAAGAATGAAGTAATATATTCTCTCACCACACACACACGATACTAAATTAATGCGGGTATTATAATGAATTGAACTCATTTTCTGTATAAACCAATGAAACCTTAAACCAATGCTACATAATGAAGAAATAATTTAACTAATTGGATGTTTAAATTTAAGTAAAAATACATATCACTTTCAATTCCTCTTCAAACACAAATACTGCAACTCAGATCAATATCAACAGAGTATCAAAACTAACGTTGAATTTAATGTGAACATATTTAGTAGGTCTATATAGCTCTATGGTCTGCGAATTCATCTTTGAAGTAGAATCTATAGTGTGTCGAAAAAGTTAATAAAACAACAATAATATCAGGATGAAAAGTTTTATATTTTTTTATCTTTGTGATTTGTTTTAATTTTTGGAGCAAGTATCGAGGAGGGTATGAGTGAATAACAAATGTTAATATGTTTTTAGAGACTTTATGACTTCGTTTAAAGAGGGAGTTGTAAAGACTACAGAAAATGAGTTCCTAAGAACGCTTTTGAATGTACGACATGTTAAAATAATACTAATTGATGTCAGAGAAATTACTGGAGTCGTATTTTCAAGATTGTCAAAGTGTTTAATAGTTGAATGTATTATTTAATACAAGGAAGATTTTGTCTGTTTAGACTTGTCAATATGGTTTCAGTTTGGAAGATGATAATGCTTTTTATGTGACCATCTACTATTGCGCTTATCTAATTTCGAAGCAATTAGTATACATTATTTTTGAATAATTCCATAAATTATTTGCTATCAGCACTTTCAGTAGTGTCTGTAATTGGAATGCTACCATAGCAGAAACAACCGTATCATTACATGATAAGATATTTATTATGGAAACGTCAACCTTCAAGTCATGGGTGAATAGGTACCTTCTGGGCAAACTCACTCCATCGTAGGCCACGTCTCTGCCCTTGGCTAGTCTGTGGCCATGAGTAAGCTTATTTCGAATTAAAAAAAAATGAATGACTGTCTGAATAGTTAACATCAAAATTGTGATACCTACTCGGAGTAATATAATGTAAATAAGTTACACGGAGGGAGAGGAAAAAAACATCTTAAACAATTATCTTCTTCATTTATAAAAAAAACGACTCGTATTAGCTACTTTATGTTTTGCCTCTTTCTACCAAACGCAAATGACAAATTAAAAGATTCGAATAATTAGTATATGACGATCTGATGGTTATTTATGAATGAGGGCATGTAACTACGGAGAAAATTTAATTATTAGGTACCTATATGTATAATTTTATATGATACTGATCATTTAAGGAATTTAAAGTCGACAACATTTTTTTTAAGTTGTTCTGTCTCTGCTAACGTATGCGTTTACGCAGGCAATTTTTGAGAGCAACGGTCGTCAATGTATGGTATAAGATAAATCGACTACCTAGACGGCATGAAATAGAGTTAATTTTAATTTGTCAGTAAATTTTACGAGACAAAAAAATTGCAAGTCTGTTTTAATTGAATAGAATTTAAATTTGATCGTAGCGAATAAGCATTAGTATTAGGATCTAGGACCTCAGGAGGCTATTGATAATAATATATCGATCTGAAACAATTAGGTTTTAGTTCATGTTAAATACTCTTGTGTAAATTGTAGTGTAAAAAATTCAGATGTTACAAATTATATCATTCATTTAGCAATAAGCGAAATATCTGGAATAATGAGTAGATATTTTATAAACTGATATTTGATATTGTTCTGTAGGTAAATAATCTTATCATATGGTACCAACGGGACCATCTCAGGGTTATATCTGTTCGATTAAAATAAAATGTTGAAAATCGAAATGAAAATGAAATTTCTAGTGTACAAATGTATTGCCAAATTAATGTACCTATTTTAAAATTCATCACATTATATGAAGTAGCGTTTTAAACAGGAACGTTAAGTAATAAAATGGGTGGTTTTATTGTGAAGTCAATCCCTATTTATAAAATTGTCAAGTCAAAAAAGGGCCAGCTAAAATTGCCCGTTTAAATGCATCTCTACTTTCATAAAAGTCTATTTATTAAAATAAAATAAAGCTGTCATAATTTGTACGTATGCACATTTTGTTAGACAGTTTCTTGTGATGTTTATTTTTCTACAGATTTTATTCAAAAGCGTTCAAAGCATGACGGTACAAGTCGGCGGATTCTTACATTAGTAGGTATTACATATATAAGCATTCTAAAACTAATCTAAATATAGCTCTCGGCCCGTCAGCTGTTTGCGACGTGTATAAACGTCATACAGACTTTCATTGTCATAATAGATATAACCCAAGCTTAGAGAGCGTTCAAAATAATCGCGAATTTAAAACATCTACAGACATTTTTGTCAATTTAGTCATCCTGATGTTGAGACGACCGAATAAGTTTTGCGGTAGTTTTCAAAAATAAATAGCCGTCGGTAATACAGTTTTCATTTACCGATTTAAAAGATGTCAAGTTTAGAATTACCGGCATCCGTCATATAGGCTCAGTGAGTCACCTGTTACGTGACATGTCGCGTCCCGAATACTGGTGAAATAGTTTCATCATCGCCCGGTACTTTAGAGACCGAGTTGAAACACCCACACGGGGGTATCGGAGCCGACCTTATACGCCTATGGACGTTACGTCCTACGGCGTCGACTTTACGTCCTAGCACCGTCGCGCACCCTTAGCGCGTGGCGCGGGGGGGTCGCGGGGGGGTCGCGGGGGGTCCCGGCGGGGGTCGCGGGGGGTCGCCTCAGACCCACGCCATCCAGCCCTCGTACATTAGGCACAAGTTCTCTGCGTTTGTTGCTTCAGATATTATGTAGTCCACCTGTGGAAGAACGTTTGTTATTTTGTATTTGATGCTAGTACGCAATGTTATTAAATTATGCCTAATTTTACAACAAAACTACTGACACTCCGTTCAATGGGCTATTCAACGTCGTAATTGGATTAAGATAAAAAATAAAAATTAAGAAAATAAAATTGTTTTCTATGTTTAATATTTATTGAATGACAATTGGGATTGTTCATTATTTTTGGAAACCTTTTCGAGATCAACGCTTAGCTGATTTATGATTATATTTTAACGAAATATTCCAGGATTACGGATATTTTTGTAAAAATACGAATAACCTTCGTTTGACTTTACCACGTTGTTAAATACGTAAACCTTATTTAAAGTTACATAGCTTCTCTCTTGTTGTTCGTCTCTATGATTTTACGTCACTATTAATTTGTCAGTCAGTTGTGTCACAAATAAATATTATCATGCGGTTTAATCTGTTTCGATTTGAAAACTATGTATATTACTGTAAAATGAAAAGCTACGGGAAATGTTTCAATATCATAATTGTCAAACACATCAATACACAACAGAATCTAATTAATACAATGTTATGTACCTACATTTGTTGAGTTTTTTGCGGCCTGACGTATATTTTAATGTTTACGTAGGTATTTGTGTAAAAACTTTGTTGTAAATATTCATGTAGATTAACAGAGCCCTAATAAACAACAATTGTGCCATTTTTTGAAATATACAATTTTAACAATGTGTATAATAATTATAAGAATACTAGAACAAGCCGATTCTGACATGATGTGACACGCCAGGCATATCATCAGTAACAGTTGACAACGAGTAAGCGCGATTTATATTTTAATACGTATCGAACTTTGGATATTCGTTTGATTCTGTCGCTACATTTAACTTACGGAATTTTGTATCAGGTTTTATTATTTTAATCATTAAAAAAGCACGTAGAGTACGAGTAGTAGCTTCTAAATGGTTAACTATTCAAATTGATATCCAAAAATGCCCTATACTTTCTTTAAAATAAATGAACAATTCCAATTACATCGTCCAAGCAATGGACCCTAGTCTCACCAAAAACGAGTCAGCGATTTATAGCTCGTCTTTCAAAACGAACAAAAGATAATCACTCCCGTGTGAAGAAATGAGACACGGCGATATTTGTAGATAGAGATACTGGCTCAGCTAGTATAGTTACTAACTCAGCAGTATTATAAAACCTAAGTAACTGAGTCACAATTATTTTCGTTGTCTTGTTTCATACGACTCTGTCACGCTTTTAGCTGCTGTTTCGACTTAGTATATAAAAAAATCCGATGCAATTAGTTGTATTACTTTTTCAAGCTAGATTTAAATCCATACATGAGAAGTTGAAAACAATACATCATCTAATAAAAAAAATCACCGCTCCGTCGCGTTTTTTTAGGGACTCAAAATAAGACAACGAAAACAATTTTGACTCAACTATTCACTTCATATTGCACTTCATTATTTAGGATTAGAAATTTGGTAAACAAAGAACCACGGCCTCGGGGTTAAGCCGCACGTTGTGGGACCCTCCTCGCGGTCGCGCGCTTCAAGCTTGAGTCGTACGCGCTTCCATACAGCAGCGCACACCGCGTGCGGGACCCTACAACACAACACACCTGTTCTTGCGGGCGGGCGGGCCGCGCGGGCTGCGGGTCGCGCGCTTCAAGCTTGAGTCGTACGCGCTTCCATACAGCAGCGCACACCGCGTGCGGGACCCTACAACACAACACACCTGTTCTTGCGGGCGGGCGGGCCGCGCGGGCTGCGGGTCGCGCGCTTCTAGCTTGAGTCGTACGCGCTTCCATACAGCAGCGCACACCGCGTGCGGGGCCCTACAACACAACACACCTGTTCTTGCGGGCGGGCGGGCCGCGCGGGCTGCGGGTCGCGCGCTTCTAGCTTGAGTCGTACGCGCTTCCATACACCAGCGCCCACCGCGTTGCGGGACCCTCCTCCTATAGGACATTAGGTTTCAAAATTACGTGGTTCATGCAGAGATCGGAAATATGGGCGTCATTGTTCGCAATAATGTGGATATGATTCCAAAATGTGCATGTCTCATTTAAATCTGTATTTTAGCAATAGTACATTACTATAGAGGACGGGAAACGAAGGGTTACAGGCCAAGTAGATATATCTGGCCTCAGTTCCTTCGGCCAGATAGGAATACGCGGCCTGTAACCCTGTTTCTCGCCGAGATTTGTATAGTGCTTTTCTCAAACTTGCCATGAAATAAAACGAACTGATTTCGCCGAACCATACTATTTGATTTGTAAATAAACCAATAGTACAGTATCGTACAACATAAAAAAAAAACATTCGCGCCTAACTTTTTTTTTAAACTGTTTGAGGTATCCTTTTACCTGTTGGTATAGACATTAGTTCTTAGGTTATTTTTTTTTCTGTGGCTGAATGTCAAGACCTAGTGTCACAATTTGACGTTTCAAAACAAAAGACAGTTTGTTTGCAGTCCTAGGTGTGACATAAATACATGAAATCTCTTTACATATCATCTTAGCATATGGCACCGGATACATAGTATTTCCGGGCTTAATTTAAAGTGAGTAACATCAACATTCCGTAGCAAGTTTGAGAAAAATTTATTAAAAGACTCCTTAACTTAAAAAATCTTTCAACAATTAAGATTATAGGTTATTGTTGTTGTATTCTGGCCATTTTTTCCGCAACTCGACATCAAACGTACCTCAAGATTATAGGTTAAGACTATGTAATATTAAGTAATTTGCCTTGAAATAAACAGTTATTTAAGTAGATTAAATTAATTCTAATAATTTCTTGAAAATGTATTTCAAAGCTTTAAGGTTACAAAGGTTTTCATAGTTACAGGTGTAGTCAAATAGGTAATTGTCTGAAAATGATTAAATGATTATAGACATGTTGATAAGACCAAAAGGGACAAACAATACTTAGCGGCTTGCCAAACCAGGAGACATTTATGAATAGTGAGGTTAGAATATAAGCGTAATAAAAAAAACATCGATAATTTGAGGTTCTGCGTACAGGCAGGTTATCGTATGTATTGTATTAATACCCTAATTTACCAACATTAGTCAACAGTGACCGAAAAGTTTAATACACTCCATCCATTAATGAATAGTAAAAAATTGTAGGAAAAACA